>PVLC010005104.1:5129-79169 GCA_004027655.1 Graphiurus murinus | reverse complement strand
GCAGTATTGGGAATTGAACCCAGGGGCATTCTACCTCCAAGCTACACCCCGGTCCTACTTTTTATTCTTTATTTTGAAATAGGATCTCACTAGATTGCGGTTGCCGCACTAAGTAGCTGAGGCTGACCACAAACCCGGATCCTCCGGTCTCTCTTAGCTTCCCAAGTACTGCGATTACAAGTGTGCACTACCACAGCTGGCTAGATGTTTTCTTAATAAGCAATATTCTCCATCAGCCTTTGCCAAATTATGGTCTTGTATTAGTTCTTCAGTAAGCTTAGAATGTGTTGACTACTCAGCTTTAAAGTATAAAAATAGAGTCCTTTTTGACTGAAGGCAACTCTTTTGATTCTTATCTATGTGGTAAACATAGTAAAGGTTAGAGGAAATTGGGACTCCCAAAACTAATAGTAGAAGATTGTACGAAGCGTTGAAGGGTATTTCCTTACTAAATTTCTGAGTTTTTCATGCATAAAAGATACCCTTGACTTCTTAAGAAGTTTCTTTCTGATTTGGTAACTATTTCCTTTAGGAATCACGATACAGAGAGCCTTTCTCATCACGTTTCTTCGTGGAATATATGTCCAATTCATTTAGTTGTTGTTTGTTCTTGCTACTATGTGAATAAAAATTGAAACCATTGAGCCAAGTGTGATGGTAACACCTGTAATCCCAGTACTTGGGAAACTGAGACTGGAGGATCACAGGTTCAAGACCAGCTGCATCAATATAGGGAGACCCTGTTTCAAAAAATAAAAATAAAAGTTCTGGGGGTATAGCTCAGAGATAGAATACTTCTGGGTTTAATCTCCAGTACCACCACCATGACCACCAAAAAAAAAAAAAAAAAGAGTTGAAACCACTGATAGCAGATCCAGAACTTCTGGGTTTTCTGGTTCTGAAGGAACCAGCAATTGTGGTTGTGGCCATGGCACTTTATTTTTATGGTAGGCATCAAACATGAGATCAGCTATTATTGCATAAAAAAAGAGAGCACTTAAAATTATATGTGAGTCCCTTGGACCTAAAATTGAATTTACTTTAAAATATGTATGGGGTGTTTTATTCTTACTAAATTTGTTTATGATATATGAAAGAATATGTTTGATTAAAAATTAAATATCCCATCAAATTTGAAGTGTAGAGGTTATATAAATGACAATACTAATGTGAATATTTGCTTTATTTCTGCTTTGATCAATTGACACCAGCAAAACGTCATCCAAATTAGATTTCAGTCCTCTAAGGAAAGTCATTCAATTGAAATAAATTTTCTCCTCCTTTTCCTTCTCTGTGTTCTATCTGAGTAAGGTACAGTGAGAGCCAAGGGGTATAAATTACTTTTTACAACTTTTTTACTTTCTTCTGGAGGATACCTGATTTTCTTTTGGGGAGGTTCATTTCAATGCATTTTAATGTAGAGAAACTATGTGAAAGCACTGCTGTCAGACCTAAATGAGGTTTCTTTAAAAAAAAAGTTATAAAGAGAACATAATGAATAGCAAATTAGGAAGAAGTTCCAAACATTTAACAAATGACGAAAAGAACACAAACATCTGGGGGGAAAAAAAGGCTTCAAAGGAAGTTTCTCTGATCAAGATGGTTTAAGTGTGGGACTATTTTAATTGTGTTTATGTAATGAATAATTTTATGCCTGAATTATATTTTTCTCTTTCCTCCTCTTCTTTTCATGAGATTCCTCTCAGTTTTACTCAAGCACTTAAAACTATTACTTCAGTATGTAAAAGAACAGAGGAAACACACAATTAAAACAAGACCAAGCTGATATCTAAAGTGGCAATGTAGGGTAATAGAAATATTTTTTTCTGGGAGTCCTAAAAATGTTATCCAAAAATTGTATATTGAGAAAAGCTGAATCACATTTGTGCTCACCAGCTTTCTGCTACTGTAACAAAATATCTGAGTGTTCTGAGCAGACTTAGTGTAAAACAACCAAAACATGACCTCAGTAATTTCAAGACCATCTCATGACAAGTTCTTTATTCGTTAACACTTCATGCAAACTTCAAACAACTTATGATATTTTAGAGCAGAGGAAGGAGGAGGAGGAAAGGAGGAGGAGGAGGGAGATTATTACAACCTGAAAGGCAGGATGGGCACACTATTTACCACAGAGCTCAGTTGTTTGTGTCAGAGTCTCAGGTCTGTGTCAGTTGTCAGTCTGCTCTGGGTCTTCAGGCTGGACCTTAACCTGTGCTCAACCAGAACCCAAGGTGAGGACTTGCCCAACTGCTATCAGCATAGCTGGTAGGTCAGTATTCAGCTGCATTATCCATGGTCAGAATGGTAAGGTGACAAGGCTCCTTGGCAGAAGTTGAGAGTTTTCAGTCTCAGGGGCTGACGATAGTCCTCAGGTTGCTAGGGACTCCAAGTAGTGGGTTATCAAAGTATTACAGCTAGGTGGCAGGCATTGTACCTGCATGCAGCCTATCAGGCTTGGGCTTTGCATCTTGTACTGGATGCCTATGTGTTACCCCTGATACCCTGGGAGTGCTGTGCTACACCTGTGTGTGCTGGGTTAGGTGTGTACATCATGCTGGTGTGTGGTGAGCCACACACACCCAGGTGTGTGCTTTGAGAGTTAAATCCTTCCTTGGATTTAATGGAGCCTTATTAAAATAAAAATATATGCTTCATATACTGAGATCAACAACTTAAGGATGAAAGGCCTTAAAAAGCCCATGCTTTCAAAATTTCCAACCCACAGCCACTTGGCCTGGTTGCTTTGGTCCTGTGGTGGCCCAGTACATCAGAGCTGCAGGAGCACAGGGAAGAAGTCCAGTCACCTCATGGCAGCTGGGAAGCAGAAGCACAAGTAGGGGCTGGAGTCCCAGTATTGTCTGCGAGGGCAGACCCCTCAGTGACCTAACTTCCATTTGTTGGGCCTTACTTCCTAGAGGTCCCCTCACCTCCGAGTAGTGCTGACAACCATGCCAGGACAAACCACCATAAAAAGTGATATTTTTGGCATGCTGAATGAAGGAACTGTGTTATCCTATTTGTTATCTTCACCTTTCTGAGGAGCAATTAACAATGTTACCAAGGTTTGTCAGCTACAACTGCAAGTTCACCATCTGTTTTTACAAAAAAAAAAAAAAGTTATTGAAACACAGCCATATGTATTCTGATATGTATAGTCTGGAATATTTATGTACTACGAGAGAGAGTTAATTACTTATGATAGATATCCACAAAGTTGAAAATATTTGCTATGTGACTCTTTGTAGGGATTTATTTTCTAAATCCAACTCTACACAAATGAAAATAACTTGAGCTATTTTAGATGAAACAATTGAAGTAATTTTATTAATGAAAAATTGAAGACAAATATAGGTCTCAGATAAGCAGTAGTGTATTGTGCGATTTATTTTTCTTAAATTGAAGGTTTCCTGGAAAAAAAATTGTTCACTTCAAAAACACATTTTTTATTCAGATTTATAATGGAAAAAGAAAAATGCTAAAATGTATATCTGGTCATTAGCTATCTGCTATTATAGCAATGAACTCTATAATTTATGTCATCACATTCTTATTGACTTTTCATTCATACAACAATCTAAAAAAAGTGTTTCATTTTTGGAGTGATTCCTCTGAGCAATGTTTAGACCTGCTTGGCATCTTTTACTTTGTGGTACTATTTGCCTCAAGGTCCTCGGAAATTTTCTTCATTTAGGTTTCTGACCAGAAAAAAAAGGCAGGGAGTGATTGTATATAAGAGACGTGTGTTGACAATATTTAAAACTTAGATTCATCATTTCCACCAAGATTCCATTATCTAAAACATACTCACATGATATAAACGTAATTGCAAGGATGGCTGGTATAGGCCACTTTGTGGGATGTTCAAGTAGAAGAGGGAATTCACTTAAAAAAACAACCATGTTCTGTTTTTAATCCTCATGTGCACCTGTAAGTAGACTCATGTTCACACAAACATTAAGATGTAGAAAAGCAACTTGTACTTCTCTCTTACATAGCAGTCCAGCTGTTATTGGTAGCTAGTTAGCACAATTTAAGAGTTTATGGTAATTGTTCAAGTTTGTGCATTCAAATTACATCAAATTTATTTGGAGAACTGATTATTTAATAGTATCAAATTCATGGTATCCTTAACAAATAGCTTATATTTATATAAAATATTTATGCTTGCATGTTATAAATAAAAACTAGAAGTTAATAAACTTTAAATATTCTAATAAATTATTAGAAAATTTCATATGTTTCAGTATAAAGCTGAATAAAAGATATAATGTTTTACCAACATTTGTAGTCTAAAACAACAGTCTAAAAATATGATGCAAGGTACCTATATAATTTAAAAGTTTCTAATAGTCATATAAAATAGTAAAAATATTTTTATATTTACAGACTATAACCAATAAAAAATTAGTAAAATGTTTTACTTTTTTAACAGTGAATTTTCAAAGTCTGTAATGTATTTTATTCTTCAAACACATCACCAACCATATTTTAAGGCCTCAATAGTCACATTGGCTGTGGATATCAGAGTGGACAGCACCGTCCTGGATCAAAGAGGAAATTTCTAGAGAGTCTGAAAATTACCTGAAGAAATTGTGAAAAGCATAGATTTCAGGTTTTCACTTATAGAGTCTGCTTTTTTACACCTCAGGGGGGGCCCAAGAATTTACATTTTGATCAAAGAACTAATGATTTTCATGCAGGAAATCAGGAAACCACACCTGATAAAAGGCTGCTACAAAAATCTCTGAGGTCTCTTCTCATGCCAATTTTATAGTTTCTAGGGTTTTCAGAACCTGTAGTTCTAATTATTTCTGCTTATAGTGGTTATGACTACATATCATTTTGCAGAAATTGCATTTAGGGGAGCATATTACATCTCAAATCTTTAAAGATTTTTAGCAAAGCCACAAGGCATGTTATAGCTGATTGAAGCATTCTTTGTTCTAGTTCATATTCCTTCCCTAATGAGTGAAAAAACAGGTGGATGGGAGGCACCTTCTTGATCACGGAGGAAAATGTTCTCTTTAGTGCTAGATATGAAGAAAAAAAACCATTTTGATAATCACAGAACAGTTTGAATTTCAGAAAACAAATTTAATCCATATGTAGCAGGTTTTAGCTTTAGAAAATTTTTCACATTCTAAATCATTAGCAACATATGCTTAAATTTTAAAGTTTTATTTCTCTTCTCTATTGTGGATTTCTCTCCAATCCTCAAGTTCATATGTTTTCCTATAGACTTTACCAAATGTTTCATGTTGCTTGACTTGTTACTTGTCAAGTATAAATGAAGCCGGGCGTGGTGGCGCACGCTTGTAATCCCAGCATTCGGGAGGCTGAGACCAGAGGATCCCGGTTCGCAGCCAGCCTCAGCTACCTAGTGAGGCACTCTGCAACTTTGAAACTCGGTTTCAAAATAAAGAATAAAAATAGGGCTGGGGGTGTAGCTCGGAGGTAGAATGCCCCTGAGTTCAATCCCCAGTACTGAAAAAAAAAAAAAAGTATAAATGAATGCTATTTAGAAACTTCAACATCCCCTATACATACAATATCATCTCTAAAATTCAGAACTCTTAAAATGTATACTAATAATAGCTTCTACTTCAGAAATAAATGATAGTTGCATTATTTTCCAATTTAAAGTGATTGATTGCATTCACTTATGGTATCTATGAATCATTCTCCACTAATATGAAGAATGTCAAGGACTTTCTTTGTGCATATATCTCTTCTGCAAGATAAATTAAAGAAAGAAAAATAATCCATTCCAATCCTTTCCACAATTAGTCATGGCCCAACATGTATTTCTAAACTGTTTCCTTCCTAAAGGGGTGTACTTTTGTTAAGTGAGGTATGATATATTTAAATATTTATCATAAAAGATACTGGTGTGTGTATGTGTGTGTGTGTGTGTACTCACCATTGAGACAATCTATACTATTTAAGACTTTCTGTGAAATTTATTGACAACTTTGAGCAAATACTTTATTCATTTCCTCAAATTACTTACAAAGTGAAGGCTTCTTTTGCAATGTTAGTCCCAATAATATATTAGAGCTAATTTTAATATGTAAATTGAGTATATTCTAGCCACACACATTGCTAAGAGTATAATGAGCCCTAAGATGTGATCTCTGCTGCCAAGATCCAAGCTGTGATTATTTACATTTTACTCATTTAGTTAAAATTTTGTAAAATATTATTTTTCCAATTTTACACATTGATAATTTTAGACCCAATATAGCACAACTCCTACTTGTTAAAATATGGAGGTTGAAACTTCAGAACTCTCTATTAACACAACTTCAGGGAGTCTTTTGACCAGGGAGTCTGGCGATTATTAAAGGGAAAGTAATGGTAAAGAAACAATAGATACAATATTTATGAACATTATTGAAGGTTTTATGATACTTTAATTTCTCCCCTTATGCAGCAAATGCAATGTTCCAGATGGTTTCCAAAAAATTAAGAGAAATCTTGTTTGAACAGCCGAGAAAATAAGACTGCTAAAGATTTCAGAGAATAGAACCAAGCTAATTGCTATTTTTCTGTAAAAATACATGATAAATTACTTATACTTAGATCCCTATATAGTCATTTTCTCATACCAGAAATATATTTAATGTTATATTGTTATAGCAGAACATGCTGAAGAATGAAAATTGGTATAATTTAGTTCATGTAGGAAGCTATTAAGACCCCGAGAGTAAGAAACTTTTTAAAGTGACAATCCTTTCTGGAGTATTAAAATGATGAATTGTTTTATGGTCTGATACATCAGAGTTAAATGATAGTTAATAACATGCTTGCGGTAGAGAAAAGACACAAAGTACTGTACTCTCTTATCTTTTCATGTTAGCAGGGAACAATTTTACAGTTCCTTTCAGTCTGCACCCACAAAACAAAAAGGGAAAAAGAATTTAAAATGAGATCTAAAAATCAAAAATATTTATTAGACTATAGTTGAATTACAGGAAATATATTACAGAGACAGATTTTACAGGCTTCACATTTTTGGAACATTAACGATGAGTACTGAGCTTCATTGGTATGTGTGTATATGTTAAACTCCTACACTGCTAGCTTTTCTTCAGTTCCTTTTCATTAAATAGTTACTCTAAGAATAGAGGTAAATAAAATGGTAAATATTGCTATCTAAGAATGACTAAAGAGTTCATAGTGGAAGGTAAAGCCAAGCTAAAAATTAGCTTCAGCTTAATTTGGCTATTTTTTTTTTCTAGTTTTCTCTCATTTCTCCAAATTTATTACAGCCTTTTCTCTCTGTATTCTGGACATAAAGTCTCTGAATGTCATTTTTCCTCTTCTAGGAGGCTTTTCTTTGTCCCCTTGTTTTTCTTAGAGATAGCTAATATGAGCAGGATTGGTGTCAGGTCAACCAGTGTTTGCCCAGCATCCATCAAAATGCCTGACAATACTATGCTCAAGTTAAGATGCTACCTACATTCCTAACTTCATAGAGCCCCTAGCATTTCTATTCTTTTGTTAATTCCTTGCTTAGTTAGGCAATGACTATAAGCAGTCTTTGCACTGGACCTGCATTTCTAGCACCATTTTGATTGTGAAAACTATTTGATTAAAAAGATCTGGTATTGTGATTTGGTGTTTGAGAAAGAAAGAGACATAAACTTTGTCAAAAATTGAATAAAAATTCCACTAGACTGTTTCTTGTTATTTTTATTAGTAAATTTACTTTTGAATTCTTAACTTGTGAAACAATATTGAAAGAAATAAAATAAGAAAGCAGTGGTGCACACTTGGAATCCCAGTACTTGGGAGGCTGAGATAGGAGGATCATATGTTCAAGGACAGCCTCAGCCAGTAGTGAGACTGTCATCAACCTAGTGAGACTCTGTTTCCAAATAAGAAGTAAAATTGGGATGGGGGTGTAGCTAGAATATAGAATGCCTCTGTATTCAATCCCCAGTACCCCCCCCCCACACACACACAAAGCATAACATTGTGCTTCAATAATTTAAAACAATGCTACTTTGCAAAAATAGCTAACACCTTCCTTTTGTGAACTTCATTCCTAACAGGTGTTATCCTAGGGTAACACTTATCCTAACATTATTATCTATTATTCTATACATTTTTTTTAAAAGTTACATTTCATATGTATCTCTTTAACATATGGTTTGCTTTAGTTTTCATTCCAACATCAATTTAAGTAGATTTATTTTTCACGTGCTGATTAACACTTGGTATTTTCAGGTTTTTAAGTTTTATAAGACTAGATATATGAAGAACAATACGCATTTATCTCAGAAATAGTTGAGTGATAAAAGCAACTTCCAGAATACTTCATACAATAGCATACAAATTCCCTCTTTGAAAGCAGAGAAACAGTAACTTTGAAGACCCGGAAAATGGCTCTCATTTTGGGAGACAGGAAAGGGGAATAGGATGAGAAAGAAAAAATATGTAAAAACTAATTGTATGAATGTTCTAGAACATGAATATGAATAGGGGTTTGTGAATATTTAATTAGTTAATTAAGATGGGTAGAAAGATAAAATAATAGGACATATGTATTTGTCAATGTTCTGTTTCCAATAACATTAAAACAGAATGGATAAATTTCAACAAAAAGAAATTATTAGTAGGTTTTGATCAGGAGCCTGGTCTTAAGTTTTACAGTCATTCTGGCTGCTGTGCTGAGAATAAAGTGTAGGTAGCAAAAATAGAGATATGTTCTTATTCAGTGACCTGATTTTTATTTTCATGTGATAATAAAAAGATATTTTAATGTTAATAACTTTTCACCTTACCCACTAGTACAAATATAACTCTTTCCAAAAGATTTTTATATTTTGCAGAGTATTACATTTACCCTACTTTACTCTTTTTCAGTATTGTATTCACCTTTGATATTTTATATTGACCATTTGTTGTTCTATACAAATCAGCTTATAAGGTGCTCTGAAAAAGTAGGCTTAGGTTTTATTGAAGTTGTAATTGAACTTAAATATTAAGTTGGGGAATAAATATTCCTATAGTACTGATATTTCTATCCATGAACATAGTCTTTATTTCCAATTATGAAGGTCTTCCTTAATAGTTTTAGGATTTTGTTAAATAATGCATACTACACTTTTGATGCCACTTTCACTCAGAAAAATTCATGAGCCTGGAATTGTATCAGCATTGTTGATCCTCTATTGTACTCTGTTCTGCACTAAGGATATGATCTAGTTGTGCCAAATACAGCTCTGAAGTGGGACCCTGGCCTTTGAGTTTGCTTAAGTTGCAGGACTTGGAAAGTACAAGCCCCTGTCCTTCTGTGATTAGGATTGATTTCCAACCAACATATAATAAGCTAAATTATCCCAAGAATGAGCATAATAAACCCATTTTAGAAAAAAAAATACAGAGGCAGAGAGAGTCCAACATGATGTTAGGCATTTGACTCTGGCAAAAAAAAATCTTGAGTAAAATTGGTAACTGTTCTCATTTTTTCAGCTTCCCAATATATTGCACAAATTGCCTTGTTTCACCTTTTAAAAACACATTTATGTAGTTCAGAAGGGTGTTTGTTATTTTATGTACGTGTTGCTTTGCTATCATGTGTAGGTGCTCATGTGCTCTAAGTCCTTTCTTAGCAGGGTTTATTTCTGGACCTGTATTGATATTTTTACTCTTTCACCTGGGGATTTGGTATGAAATATAATTGGCCTGGGTTACAGTTGGCCTTGTCCTTGACCTCAATCCCTGAACTGATTTTTCACTCTCACTTTTTATTGAGTCATTCATTTCCTCCAAAGATACACACAAGAAGAATCCCATGAGACACTTACCAAGTTTTTGTGTGTGAGGAGAGTTTTAAGCTTGTGAATCTGCTAGACATTTCTGCTGGTTTTGTTTATCTAAAAATGTGACACCAAGTCAATCACAGACAATAAAAAGAGGGCACCCTGAGGGGGAAAGTGAAAAGAATTATAATTTCTCCTTAAATCATACAACACACATTTTCAATGTGCTAAGTGGATTACTGAGATTGCTTATTAAGCAATGTCTTATTTTACAGTGATGCTAGAAAGGAATATTACAATAAAAGTTTATTTGCCCAGTCAGTAGCATGGTTTGAGTCATTTCTCTGACTGACCAAAGACATAATGCTAAATAAGTTTCTTTAGTCCCATGACTTCTGAATAGACAAGATACTAGATGACATATTGTTTAGTTCAAGCTATTTTTGCACATAAATCTTAACAAGACTAGAGATAATTTAATTTTAACACTCTGTGATTTATCTATAAATTAAAATAATTATAATTTTGAGTAGTAATATGATTCTAAGAAAAGCACACTGAAAAATCACTATATATTAAAGTCTTCACTATATATTAATAGTCATCACTTGCTATTAAAGTCTTCATATCAATATCTTATTTTTAATTAAGAAGGCATTTATTGATGTTCGAAATGTAGCAGTAGACTTCAACTTGAAAAGTAAGGGAGTATATGTGTCATTATCATTAATTGTACAGCCCTACCTGCAAAGTCATCATTGTCATGGCCTCATCATGTGCAAAGGACACTTCTATTGACCTTGATCTTAGGCATGTAAATGGCGTTAGCTGGTGAAATGTAGGCAGGAGTAAGAATGTGCCAGATTCAAGTCTATACCTAAAAGGGTGTCCCATGTTCCTGCTTGCTTTCCTGAGCATTTGACATTGTGATGATAATCCACACTCTGGCCAGCAGGCTCAGAAAGGATGAGACACAGAAACAGAGCTGTTCCTTCTGACTTGAAGATGTGCACTGAGAAGCACAGCTGCCCCAGCCACTGCAACATCCTCAAATGAGAGTTTCCCAGGTGAGCTTAGCTTAGATCAGCTTAACTCAGTGACTGTTTAACAAATAATGCTTATTTTACTGTATGCCACTGAGATATTATTGTTATATGTTATGCAGCATTATTGTGGCAATAACTGACCAATCCAGGGAGATTTTCATATTTACAAATTAATAAATATATTGCTTACATGGAGAATATCTGTTTATAGTTTTTGTTTCTCTATTTCATTGTTACTTTGAAAGAAAATGATAGAGATGAAGACCAGAGTCTGTCCTACTGATATATCATCAAGGCGTTACTCAGGGTGCTCATAAAGACGAATCAGGTGATTAAGCTGCCAGCCACCTTGTCTCATTTTAATATGCATGAAGCAGGGGTCTGGCATAAACTCCACTTTTCCCCCTCAGCTCCTGTTAGGGAAGAAGTAATGACTGAAACTATTGTGCAAAGAAAGAGATTAGATGTTCTTTCCCAACTCAGCTTTTGCCTGAAGTGCTTTCTTACTCATTTCATCAATTTTAATCTTTGGTCCACATTTCCTGGAGTGTTAGTTCTCTTTTCATTACTATAACAAAATACCTGAGGTAAGTTAACTTTATAATGAGATTCATTGAGCTTATAGTTTTGGAGGCTGAGACTCCAAACAACTTAATACCAGCCCTGGCAAGGATCCCATGATAGACGATGGGAACATTTGCTGGAGGGAAGAGGTTACATCTTACAACAGGAAACTAAAGAGCAACTCAGGTTTTGAGCTTGTTTTTTAACAGCTTACTCTTGTGAGAGCTCAGGGGTCCCAGTGAGAGCTACCTACCCTTCTGAGGGCAGCTCCCTCAGTGACCTAAGAGTCTCTCACTAGACCTAAACTCTTTCAAGTCCCATTAGTTTCCACATCACCACACTGGCAACAGAGATCCCAATACATAAAACTTTTTGGGGACACACTCAAATTACCATATGCAAACCATAGTACCAAGGATCTAGAAACACTTTCATCTGAAATTTTCTTTTAATAACACATGATCTTCACACTAAAATAGGAGTCATTTTATAGATTGTTTTATATGAATTTTGATTGAAGCATATGAATTCTGCTTTTCTAATAACTGCATGGGCTACTAAACACCCATTAATAATTAAAACTGTGATGGTAGAAGTGTTTTTGCATTTAAGAAATAATTTGATGCTGGTACTTACTTATTTTAGCTACCTTTGCAGTAAAGAAAGAGTTGATGAAGAATGATAGTTAAATATAAATCCAAGCTCTTCATTAAGAAGGTATGCTTAGCTAAATGATTAAAAAAAAAAAAAACTCCATGTGCTATATATTTAATGTGACTCTTGATACCATTGGAATGAGTGCATTTATTCTCAACCAAAAGGAGGAGAGTCCTTGAAGTAATTAAACATAGAAAACTTTAGTTACAAATGATGTTTAACAAAATGAAGTGGTGCCAGCTAATGGTCATTTACTTGGAAAACATAGAATATAACATATGACAGCTTTAAATTAATAGTAATTTAAAAATCTTTTCCTCGCTCTTTAGAATTTTAGAAAGGGTAACCAGTGATGGCAAAGTACATGGCGTTTCTGAAACTCTGTTTGTGAGTACCATAAAGTGCCACTCTGATACCTGGGAATCCATCTGCTGATTGTGCTAAGTGGTGGTTCTAAGAATACTGCTTCTGTGAAGCATTTTGTAACTTCTGTGTCTCAAAAAAGAGGACACTTTGTCAACCTTCTCTGGAAACTCAATACTGTGGGAAAAGAAGTAGTTAGTGTAAATCTAAGAGTTAGTGTTGGATTCAGTGCAGATCCAACAGTGACTTAAATTTGCAGCCATGAAAACAAATTCTTAAACTCTTACTTTCTCCTTATTTATATATATTTCTTTCGTAGCATAAAAATGTGAATATATAAATATTAAGGTTGAAAAATATGCTAGGAATTGTTTTAGGAGAACACACACACACACGCACGATATATCTTTTGTATTTTATTCAGTCTTTAACACCCACAAAACAGCATTAATTTATATAACTAGGTGCAGTGGTGCACGCCTGTAATCTCAGTGTTTGGGAGGCTTAGACAAGGGGAATTACACATTCACGGCACAGTAACCTAGCAAGGTCCCTTTTTAAAATAAAGAAAAAGGGCTGGGGTGTAGCTCAGTGGTGGAATGCCTCTTGTTTCAATCCCCACTACCACATACAAGATGTATACACACACAAACATACATATATATACATAATACTTACATATGCACATATATGTACATACATGTGTGTATATATAAGAATACATACGTATATATGCACATATATATGGAGAGAGAGACAGAGAGAGAGAGAGAGAGAGAGCTTGACTGCTGATAAATTAGGGGAAATAAAAAGCCACTGTAGCAGCTGCTGTCAGAACTAAACCTCTGCATCATCTTAACTGATGCATGTATGCTCACCTTTCAGCTTCTGCTCTGTTTCTTCCAGCTCACAGAGCAGCTGCTGTGCTCAAAATCAAATACTTCAGGTGCCCAGGAGCTTCCTTCCAGGGTGGTCTGTAGACAATGCATGTGGCCTGGGCAGAACTCAAGACCACAGCTCCTTGAACTCGTTTACACTCTAGAGCCTGGGGGAAGAGGGAGCAGACAGACATCAAGATTCTGCTTTTCAGGCCACTGTTTAGGCTTCTTTTTCTTCCTTCCTGCTTCCTCACTGGGTCCTCTGAGAACACTAACATACAAATCCCATCCCAGAATCTGCTTCTGAGAATTCCAATCTAAGACAGGCAAGATTTGAACCCAGGTCTGTTTAAACCAAAGTCAATTCTCAAGCACTCTAAATTGTTGCTTCATTTTTTTGACTTCCATATTTCTGTCTATTCTTGTCTAATGTTATTGCTTGCACTACTTTTTAAACTCCATGCACCTTTATTCTATGTACAAGTTTGTCTGTCAAGTGACATCTACTCTGTGTATAGTATATCATATGAGATGTGTCCCCTTTCACAGAAAGAAAATGATTTATTTATAAATTTTAGTAGCCTTGTCTTGAATGCTTAAGCATTTGTGTCACGTGTTTATTGTTTCAATACCTTTCTAGAGACTTGATTCTCCTAAGTTAACAATGAAAATGTTAAGGCACAAGAGAAACAGCTTTAGTAATCTAAAAGTCTTAAATGTTGATTCATTCATATATTGATTAATTTAATAAATATTTATGAAGAAAGTGCCATTTTATAAGTACTGTTCTAGGTGCTGAAGATACAGAAAAGTTAGCCAAATATCCTTCTTATTTGGAATAGTCATGGTAGGGTAGAACAGATAACAAACAAATGATGACAAGAAATGGTGAATAATGAAAGTGCTACAAAGGAAACAAAATATAAGCAGTGAACACGAGTGGCAGAAACTGTAATTTTATGTGTAGGGGTGACATTGGAGCAGCATTCTGAATAATAATATGTAGTTAGGGAAGAAACTAAAAATTGCTTGTGAAAGAATAGTCCAGGCAGAGGAAAGATCCTGAACTAGAAGAATGCTGGGTGTGTTCCTGATAACTTCAACTAGGCCAGAGCTGCTGAAATACAGAGAGAGGGTAACAGAGAAGTAGCCAGGGATCAGATCCTACAGGACTTCACAGAGCATGGTAAGGGCATCGCTTTTTCTTTTAAGTATTGTAGAAGGTCACCCAAGGTCTTGAACAGTTGTATGGGGCTTACTCCAGTAGATGCCGCACATAGGCTGTAATCTGGCAAGGGCACCAGCACAGAGAGGGTGTTATTGTTCATCAAGGTTATCATTATGCTCTTGGAGCACTGAACTCTTCCAGAAATAGAGACTCCACGCATCTTAGGCCTCTGTGTTTATCCTCTGCTCTGATTCCCAGACCTTATTTTGTGTTCCACTTTTTAGGTAGACGATAACACATTTTCCCAGTAATGTATTTCACCAAAGAGCCACTTTTCTGGAAACTGTGGAAAAGAGAGGCATTCTGAATAATAATATGTAGTTAGGGAAGAAACTAAAAATTGCTTGTGAAAGAACAGTCCAGGCAGAGGACTGAACAAGAAGAATGCTGGGTGTGTTCCTGAGAACTTCAAATAGGCCAGAGCTGCTGAAAGACAGAGAGAGGAGAACAGAGAAGTAGCCTCTTTAACAAATGGTGTTGGCAAAAATGGTTAACCATATGCAGGAAAATGGAATTAAACCCCACTCTCTCACTCTGCACAAGAGTCAACTCAAGGTGGATCAAAGACCTGGAAGTCAGGCCAGAGACCTTACAGCTACTTGAACAGGGCATAGGACCAACAGTTCAACACATAGGCACAGGCAAAAACTTTTTCAACAAGATCCCAAAAGCACAAGCAACTCAAAGGAAGATCAATACATGGGATTGCATTAAACTGAAGAGCTTCTGTGCAGCTAAGGAAACTATCAAAAACTTCAACAGAGAACCCACAGAGTGGGAGAAAATTTTTACCAGCTACTCTTATGATAGAGGACTAATATCTAGGATATACAGAAAACTCAAGAAACTCACAGCCAAGAAAACAAATAACCCAATCAAAAAATGGGCAAAGTATCTAAATGGACACTTCACAAAAGACGAAATACAAATGGTCAATAAATATATGAGGAAATGTTCTACATCATTAGCAGTCAGAGAGATGCAAATCAAAACTACCTTGAGATTTCATCTAACTCCAATCAGAATGGCAACCATAAAAAACACGAACAACACAAATGCTGGCGAGGGTGTGGAGAAGTGGGAATCCTAATACATTGTTGGTGGGATTGCAAATTAGTGCAACCACTTTGGAAAACAGTATGGAGGATCCTCAGACAAATGAGAATGAACCTACCATATGATCCAGCAATACCACTTCTGGGTATCTACCCAAAAGAATGGAAACCAAACTATCAGACCGATGCATGTGTATCTATGTTTATAGCTGCACAATTCACAATTGCCAAACTATGGAAACAGCCAAGATGTCCATCGACAGATGAATGGATTACAAAAGTATTGGATATGTACACAATGGAATTTTACTCAGCCATAAAGAAGAACAAAATCATGTTATTTGCAGGGAAATGGATGTAACTGGAAAACATTATGTTAAGTAAGATTAGTCAATCACAAAGAGTAAAAAAGCATATGTGCTCCCTAATATGTGGATGCTAGGGAGAAGATGGGGCATAAGAGGGACTCCAGATGAAAAAGGAGAAACCCTAGATAAGCAAAGATGTTGATCTAACTGAAAGGGATGGCGGGGGTGGGGACCCTAATGCACATGATGTCCTTTCACAAATATATCAAAGTCAATCACTAAACTGAACTTGAGAAGGAGGGAGGAAGAGGGAGAGAATTGGGGAAGGGGTTAAATGAGAAATGTGTGCAAATATGTCTTTATCAGCTTGTACCTAACAAAGATGTATGATTACAATGCACCAATTAATAAAAAGGGAAAATATATAATTTACTACTGATTAAAAAAATAATGATCATAAACTTTGCCAATGTGTGCATCAATATCAAAACCTGAAAGGATTTTTGTCCAATACTATCTTCTTAGTCAGTGCAGGCTATTATAAGAATATCATATACTAGGTGGTTTAGAAAACAGAAACTTATACTTCATAGCTATAAAGACTTGGAATTCGCTTATTGAAGACCCTCTTCCTGGTTTCCAGAGGGACACTTTCTTGCTCTATTCTCACACAATACAGAGAGAGTTCTGATCCCTTTATTTCCTTATAGGGTTGCTAATCCTTCATGAGGCTTCATCTTCAGGAACAAATCTAACCTTCCTTGCCTCTTGAACACCCCACCTCTAAATACCATTATGTAGGGTATTAGAGTTTTGATATGTGGATTTTAGGGACATACAAGCATTCAGTCTATAGCAGTTATGATAACCATTTTTTTTTCCAGGCATGATGGTACATTCTTGTAATCCCAGTATTTGGGAGGCTGTAACAGGAGCCAGCCTTGGCAACTTAGTGAGGCTCTAGCAAATTTGTGAGATCCTATTTCAAAACAAAACAACAGCAAAAAAAGGGGTTGAGGGTATAGCTTGAAGGTAGAATGCCCCTGTGTTCCAATCCTAGCACCATATACACCAAAAAAAAAAAAAAAAAGCTATTTTTATTTTTAATGTAATTCTAATTTTCAATTTTAAAGATTTTTAAACCAGTGCATCAGATGCTTATTTGATGCTGATCAATCTTACGAATCTTCATGTTCTGGGCATATTTCATTGATTTTATTTTTTAATTAAATGGAAATAAAATGATATTGTAATGACTATTATAGTAAACAAAAAATTGAACTGCAATTTTTATTAGCTAAGTGGAGAAATTCATTATAGGGAAAGTAATTCATATAAAAATAGTACAACATAGTACATTTATATAATCAAAATATCTTGAGGAAGAGCTATTGATCATTCAGATCCAGAAATGATCCACTATGGCACTGATGCACATTATTTTCTTCAAAATGTCTGTGCTCACATCTAATTTCACTAATCTGTTGATTAATTTTAGTAGGGCTGACTTGCAAGAAAGACTTGCAGTCACAAGTTGTTCTGACTGAGTTCAATATTACAGAGCCTGCTAGTCTTATTAGAGATAAATTATTCTAATAGAAAAGAAAAATAAATCTATTTTATATTGTAATCTCTCAATGGTTAAGGCTGAACACAGACATTTCCTCCCACTTTGTTTAATTATGAGGTTGCTACTACAAATAACCCACGTTTAATATCAAACTGCTTAGGCTAGCTCACTGTGTAAATCTAACAAGAAATGGAGGATTTGGACAAATTTTATTTTTTTAAAGCAATAAAATGTGTAAATGTGTAAAGGGCATGGCTGTAAATCACCCAACATTCTGTGGCATAAGATACATTATTTAACTCTGTATTTTCATATTTGATGGTTTTCATTAATTAAATCATAGTCGATTTATGATTTATCAAATTTTTAAAGCACCACTTTTACTTACTTTCAGCCTTTACTTTTTTTTTAGAAATATAAACTGAAGCACAATAAAATTGTAGTTTACTTTGCACAAATGATGATTCTTGTATGAAGCTATTCCGTACTAGAAGTGGTTCAACAGCTCCACTGAATTAACTCAAAGGAAAGATTTTCATAGGAAAAATGAAGAAGAAAAGCAAAAGAAATATTTTCTTGGTTAAAATTACATAGTTTCCTTATTTGTTCCAGTCTATTGGAAACTCCCTAGTTATCTAAATTCATGGACTACTTCTGATTGGTTGACTTTAAGTTCTGTTTTTCTTTGATACAGGGATTTTCAAGAAATAGCTGAAGTTTCACTTAGATTTGCCTATTGGGCAGGGCTGAGGTCACTTCTGAAGCCTTCCTGCCTGTTCGCTCAGGGATTTTTCAAGGTATGTATTCATTTGAATTTACTTTAACAAGTAATACTCAGAAGAGCATATCTAGGAAAAGTAGATATCAAACTAAGTAGAATGGCTAGAATTGTAAGAAAAAGACTTCCTTTATTGTACCTCATTCTCAAATGAATGGTTTTAGTGACATGCTAAAATGATTCAAGTGGTATAATTAGGTATTTATTTATTTTTGTTCAACTTCAGAAGTTCCTTGTTTAAAACAAATTTACCTGAAAGGGGGGGGGCGAGTGTTCTTGTTAAGCAAACAAACCTAAGTATGTGTTGGTTTGTCACCATAAATATATGAGTATAGAACAAAAAACTGGGATCTTTTTTATAGTAGAGTAGATAAAAGTAAAATTCAGACTTACAGTATCTCTCTTTCCTGCTTAAGACAAGAAATACTTGTAAGTCAAGGTACAGCAGGAAGGCCTTTGTTGAGTCCCTGAATGAAGCTAGTTTGGTCAGGAATAAAGAAAATTACATTACTTGGGCTTATGAAGACTGCAACCTAGGAAACACAGAATAAGCATTCTTGAACTATGCTCTAAAACTTTCTAAGATGATGGTGGCATTAAAGACTTAACACAATAGGGACTGGTTACATCATTTGTTTATCAAGAATTAAGATTGGTTTTGGCTAAAATTAAGCTGTTATGTAAAGAAGAAATTGGATGACTATTTTCAGTTGTTGGGTAGTACTCAAAAAGGGAGTGTTGTTTCTCAGCTCAATAATTTTGTAGAAGTTAGCAGATAATGCTCCAAGAAGCTGTGGCTTTGCTTCTTTTTGTGCTTCTTGGAGGATAAGTAAAGCCAGTCTGGTTCAAAAGTTCAGCTGTAGAAGTACATAGATCCTGATTTAGCCATCCCCCCATTAGATGCTTCAAAAGAGTTTACTCCATTTCTATTTTCCTTGATATTTCAAAGTATGGAAAGATGCTATAAGATAATCTTATTTCCAAATTTTATGTAAGGTGATCCTATTGTTTGATTTGAGAGAATCTGGGTTATGGTTTGGGTCTGGCATGTCCCCCAAAATCTTATGTATTGAAATTATGTCCCCAATAGAGCAAGGTTCAGAGGTGGCACATGGCTAAGGAAGCTCCTCTCCCCTCCTCTGTCCTCCCCTCCCCTCTCCTCTCATCTGCTCTCTCCTCACTGCCATTAAGCTGAGAGCAGTTGGATTTTTCTCCTCCACTATTCCCTGAAGCTATACTGCTGAGCCATTCCCACTTGGAAGCCAACTGATTATGACTTGACCCCTGAAATCCTGAGCCCTAAATAAATCTTTTTACTCTGCGTTGCTCTGTGAGGTATTTTGGTCAGAGTAATGAAGAATCTGACTAGAACAATCTGTAAAACATTTTTTTGACTCTATGAATTTAAAGCTAAGTATTACAATAACATTACTGTATTAAAGATTCTGGCCAATTAACTCTTGGTTAAATTGCCTGTGTTTCTGTCTCTCTAAATACTTGGTAAAGGTGGCTGCTCTTCATGTAACTGTGTTTTTGTATCCATCATCCACTTTTTCACTATCCCCTCTTGCCCTTCCTACTTCTAGTCTCTACTGGCCTCAATTTTATTCTCTACTTCAATGTTACCAACTTCTTGATTCCATAAATGAAGGAAAACATGTGGTTTTTGTCTATCTTTGCCCTGTGTACCTCACTGAACATGATGTCCTCTAGCTATCACATATTGTTTACATGTATTGAGTAGCAATACTGTACCCCATGAATAATTATAAACATCATATATTAACTTAAATATGTTTTATATATGCAAAGTGACTTCCCCTTAAGATGTCTAGTGACTAATTTTGTTTCAATTTATTGATAAAATCTTATTTACTTATTTACTTTTTTGTTTACTAAGTATATTTTCTTCTTGCCATGTTTTTTCTTCATAAAACCATGATAAGATATTTTTTTCAAGTGGAAATTTATGCCAGTTGTATTTTAGGAGATAGATATTTAGGTATTTAAGAATAAACCATAACCTTTCTTTTGATTTTTCCATACTTTCTTCTATTTTTCATTTTTATTACTTCTTTTCTTCTAATATTTAACTATATTAATACATTTCAATAAAATGATTTACCACTATAGAAATACAAAATAGTAAATGTTCTTTAAGTTGTAATGGTCTTAATTTTATTTTTTAAAGTATGGCATCAAGCCAGCTGTTACTTCAGTAAAAAAAACAATGTATAAGCTGAGTGTGGTGGCACATGCCTGTGGTAATCCCAGTTCTTCGGAGGCCAAGATAGGAAGATCACAGGTTCAAGGCCAGCCTCAGTAATTAAGTGGGACCTTCACCAACATAATGAGTCCCTGGTTCAAAATAAAATAGGGCCGAAGGTATAGCTTAGAGTTAGAATGCTCCTGGATTCAATCCCCAGTATCACAAGCAAGCAAGCAAGCAAGCAAGAAAGAGGTACAGATATACTAGTAAAGTCTCCTAAAGACCCTTTTAGGTATCTATTAAGGTCAAATTGATACCTAGAATATTCTATTTGGGACATAAATCAATAATTATAGTGGATCTCTGGTTTGGCAATACATTAGAAAAATAGATGCTTTATCAAACTATTGATATTTGGGCCTTCCCTCAGACAAGGTGAGATTCCATGAATGTATAAGCTGGATATCTCTGTTTTTTTTGGAAATTTTCTGTTATAACCTGCCGATTTTAAACTTTCTAAGTTATATCCAGGTTAGTAAAGTGATAACTTTATCTTACATCTGCAAAGACATCCATCAGTTTTTGCTTTGGGGAAAAGTATTCATTTTGGTTTAACTTAAAAGTATCATAACAGTCTTCTGTGAATAAGTATGAGAAAGAATTCAGGAGGTTTTAAAACCTGACCTTGATTTTGACTCTGTTAAATGTTTTATCATGTGTAAAACTAAGAAAAAGTTTCTTCATTTTGGTAGGTTAATACCAGAATTCAGACAGTATTGAGCCTTGAACTTGAAAATAACTTTAATGATTAAAATATCTACAGTTTGGGAATAGAAATTGAATACATTAGTTCAAAACATGAAATAAATTGCTGTGTTTAAATTTAGCAAGTTGATAACTGTTCCAAGGTACTAATTTGCCACTTAATAAAATATACATTTTGAAGAAACTTTTAAACTTGGATTTCAAAAGGCATCTTATTCTCATCAATTGCCATCTCTTGGCCTTATGTTTCTTACTGCTTTGAAATGGCTCTTAAATTCTCTGCTGTTTCCATTTTGAGCTTATTTTTCCTTTTTATCCACCACTTTCTTCTTACTTAGTTTATTTCATATTAAAGTGAAGTACAATTTAAAATTGAAATTGTAGTGGTCCATGGTATCAAAGTTATTTTCAATACAAAATTCAATTCAATTAATCAATCATTAACTGAATGAATTACACTGTAGGTCTTTCATTAGGGTCAAGGAATTTCAAAGAGAAAAAAAGGGATCAGAATATAGCAAGAAGTACAGACATAACTGTATCTAAAATAATGAATACATATACATTGCATTCTGAGAAATAGGTTAGCAAACTTTTTTAGAAGGAGGAAAGGGGAAACAGACTAGTTGGTTTTACCTGAAGTGTGTCCCTTTTACTTGAAAATCAATAAAATTGTTTACATTTTGTTATGGTTAGATAAAAAATGTCCCCTGGAGAAGTGCATGTACTAATGATTTCCTGTGTGGCAGCTTAGACTGGTGGGGAGTGGCTGGAGAAGGTGGATCCCTGGGGGTGTGGCCTTAGGGATCCTACTTGTGTCTTTCAGTCTACTTGCTTACTGTCTGATTTGGCCTCCACCATGTGAGAGCAGAGCTTGGCTCTTTCTCTCTCCTTTCCGTTGCCATACTCTGAGCTCCAAAGACTCAACCCTACATAGACTACATAGCTCCCAGATCTCTAAAAACTTGTGAGCAAATATATCATCCTTCCTCTACGTTGTGTGGTCAATTGTTTTTTATTGTATTTGTGATAATGTTGACTGAGGTGAATCTGGATAAATACATATATTATTTTGAGGAGTAAGTAAAGAAGTCCCAGCAAGAAGAATGTCTAATGCCATGGAAAAATACTTGAAACACATAATCATGACTGGAATAGTGAATACATCAGAGGAGTAGTTAGAAATGTCTCCTCTCCTTCCGTCTTTCCTTTCTTCCCTTCCTTCCTTCTTTCCTTCATTTTATTTTAATAATTTACTGTGAAATATCCCACCATAAACACTGCAGCAGAAGTGTGCATTTGGAGTGTGGCGTAAAGTGTGGGATAAGTTTGTTCTTTAAGGGTAGTGGTTTAGTATTTGAAATATTCTAGTCAAGATTTCATGTTCAGGAAACATTCAAAGAAAAATATTTAAATGTATACCCAGGGGTTTATTAATCAGCATAAAATTTGTTAGACTATGAAAATTTTATCTTTGGTGAAAACAAGTGTCTAAGGCATGTGATTGGCCAGCACAAATGTACAGGTGCACCCTTACATAAATAAGCCTTAGTAGTCTCGTAAATTCTAGAGCTTATGAAAGACTCTTGCCTGACTCAGATAAAAAGATGCTTACTAGAGAATGTTTTGTATCTGCCTCAGAATGATCATCTGAAGAACAATGTTTGTCTGAGTACCTGAGGAGAGAGTATTTTTTCCAGACCTTATTGAATAAGATTGCATCTGCTATTTTTTGTATGCTTGGTAATAAATATTTGTAACGTAAATGTTGACCCATACTTTCATTTACAGATGTTCCTTGGTAAGCAGCTTATGGGTAAATGTTGTATATGACCTATGAGTACACATGCTTATCAAAAGTCTTGTTATATAGTGATTATCCAATTTGGCTTACATCAGTTTACAATATTTTTTCCTTTTTAGTTTTCTCACTGTATATTTTCTTCCTTCCCATTTAATTGAGGCTTATGTTCCTAGCATTATGCAAGCAATCCACTAAAATTTTTATGACTTAAATTTTCTCCCAGTACACAAAATCTCCTTACATGACCAGAAAGTTCATCTAAACTAAAACATAGTGCTTCTGCCAATTTTTTTTTTCAGTAATAAATCTAGACTCCCCACTGCTATGCTTCTGAATCTCCAATATGATACTAGGTAGTGTCCTATTACTTTGGTTATGTTGTCTACATTATGAGTAAGTAATTCAAAATAGATAACTAATAGATACTGTATTCATCTAATTAATGGTTTGAAATTTTTAGACTGCTGTTTTCCTGTTAATGTTAGTTCAGAGTGATCACACCAGGGTTTATATAGCAACAGAACAGCCTTGGTCAGTGAGTGAGGTCAATCTGGAATAAGTAGGCAACAATAATCATTGAGGCAAGGTAGAAAAACTACAAGAATTAGGAACCATAGATTAAGAACAGAAGAAGAATCAGAGTCCACAAGACTCAGACTGGGAAATACATTACGTGGCTACAAGGTGATAAGTCCTCATTGGAAATTCTGGTTAATACACGATTGAGCCCTGTTTTAGGACTTGCAGGCTTACCACAGACTATATGATCAACTTCTGGGTCTTCAGCAGAGGCTGTCACACAGAAAATTCTTTGTGTATTTTCTTTTCATGATAAGAATGATGGCCGACTTGGACTATAACTCTATAATGGGCAGAAACTACATGTTCATTGTTTTTCAATGAGACTCCTATATGTTCAGTTGAGTTTATTCAGTGAAAAATGGTGAAGAGAATCTTTGATTTTTAAAAACAGAGATATTATATTATTTTTCAAAATTTCATGTTTTCATACTGCTATGGGTTTTTCTAAACATATTGGACTTAGGTGATTATAAGATGTGTTCATTCTCATGACCTGATTAGTTATTTCATGCCCCAATTTTTGTAATACTGTGTGTGTGTGGCCTCAGGAATGAATATTGCTTAATTTATTTGGTGTATTATATTCTCTAAGAAAGGGACCAGGGAAAACAAAAACTGTGGAATTTTATACTTGAATTTAACATTCAGACTCTTTTTTATGCTACAGGAACATCTTCTTCTTATATTATGTTGAGACTTAAAGTATTATACCTGCTATTTTCCTTCCTTTCCATATTATTTACTAAGGCTTTGATCTACTAAAAAGTAAAATATTTTGATATTATTCAATTTTTGGCTTTAAAAATAAACTTAATAATAATTCCACATGGATTCCATTGACTGTTAAAATATTTTATTACATCTTATTTTAAGATTATTAAGTGAAATAGTGTGAGTGACATGCTTAGCTAATTTTCATAATATCTATATCCTTAAACAAACATGTTAAATTCATAAATTTACATTCAGCAGTTGAAGGATGTAATTGAACTTTTAAGAGTCCAGCCATATGCTTTTGATAATTCTTGGCATTTCAAATTTATGCCAAGGTTGTTTTCAGTTATACCAGTTACCTCAGTGTTTGTCCTTGGGAAAAAAAGTCACTCTCAACTAATTGATCTCATCATCCAGGAGAAGCTCATCAAGCATAGTTATGACTTTAAACTATTCTGCAATTGAATTACAGGGTATAGAGATAAAAGGACTTTAGATGTTCCATGAGTTTTGGGGAGGAGACAGTGCACAGAGTAAGTGAAGTATACTGTAATGAACTTGAGTGGGACACGATGAGGGAGGGATATAACAAGGCCTAAGTGTACAATGACTAATTCTGGTGTGAATTCTGAGAATAGCAGTCCATTATCCCCTTCCCCAAATTTTTAAAGGTCAAATTTAACATGAAGAAAACTTGATAGTGATCTAATTATAAAAACACCAGAATTCAAAGCTAGCAGAAGTACTTTATTTTCCCTTGAAATTTGTGAAATCTATATCAAAATAGAGATAAAACATCTCAATACAAACTAGAAGTTTGTTAAGACCACTCTTACATCAGACAGTTTATTTTCTAGAATAAAAATCTTTTTTCAACATAATCACATTTACAGAAACATTGGTTGGGCTGAAAGAAATTCAATTAATTATTTCTGTATGATGACCTGTTTCAGTTATATTTAAGCTCGTTATAATGTTCTGAATTTTTATTGTAGGTTTTTTAAGATAAAGTTTAATCAACAAAATACCATGTATCTTTTGACTAAACTATGTAATTTTCAATTTCTGAAAGCTTCATTTTATAAGCTTGCTAGTTATAAAATAAAACCAGCCATTACATTCAGGGATTATTTATAATCATTTAGAACATTTGAAGGTCATGAAATTAATGTCTATCCCTTGTGAAATATAAGCCCCCAAGCTGAGAAGTTAACTCAGCGTATTTTAGTGAGACTTGTCTGCAGGCTATATATACTATTGGAATAGAAGTGTTTGAATCTTAGCTTTAAGGATGTCAGCATTTCCATTAAAAATAGCTTAAGTAAAATACTTTTACTTGATTCAGTAGTTATATTGTTTGAGTTGGATGAACTTAAGCTTAAATACACTACTTAAATATACATATTCTGAAAATTGTATTTCTTCAATTAATGAACATACTTAAATACATAATTTGCTTCCCTCTTCAAGATGTTTCTTTTCATTTGTAATTCTGCCTCTCTCTAGTAAAACAATAAAATTGTGTATCTTTAGCCTTTACAGATTTTCTGTCCTAGAACAATTCTCTCTGTGTGCATGTTAAAGCAGCCTAACAGAAGAGATCCTTTGAACAAAGCTTAGTTGCTTCCAATTTTGAAATCCCATGGTAAAATACTAATTGCAACAAAACAAAACAACAAAAAACAGAAGAGTTAACACTAGGGGGCACTAAGAGCTTCTTCTAAACTTTTCTGCCCCTTCCTGCTCAAGTTCAATCCAGGTTATCCTTCCCCACTTTTTTGTTTATTATTTTTAGGGGATAGTATCATTCTCTTTATTTCCTTAGCACATGTTTCTGTAAAAAGGTCAAAGAGAGATTGGGGAAATGATGTGTCCACTTGTATTTTCAGGACTGGACATAATGTACTGCCTTTAAAGTATTGTGAGAGAAGATTTGGCATTCTCACACACAGGGACAGCTACTTCTATGGCACTTTATATTTTAGTAAAAGGTATGATCCTTCAATGAGATACTTCCAGACACTACTACAGGAATCTACCAAAGAAATTTAAATGCCAGTTTTTCGTATTCATTTATTCCTAGGTCTGCATGTGGCTTGTCGTAATACCCTATCCTTAACAAAGATTATTTTATTCTGCAACACAGTAATAATGACAGCTAAAATTGATTTCTCATTTTCTTTGTACCAAATTCGGTATGAAGTACTTCATTAGGATTTTCTCTTTTAATTTTTAATACAGTCCTACAATATTGAGTTGCTTATTTCCTCTATTTTGTAAATGAGGAAAATATTAGAAGATTAAGTAATTTGCTCAAAAATAAAATAGTAAGAGTGAAAACAAGTTCAGAATCAGTGTCTCTGTGGCATCGAAATTTCCTTAGATTTTATTTATTATAAATTTGGTTCATATTCATGATATTTGAATATTTGGTTCATATCCATAGTTAGCTCTTGTTTAAAATATTGCCTTGTCTTGTATTTCAAGCCATGCATTTTACCTTTGTTTAAGATTAGTCAGTCACAAAGAGTAAAAAATTATATGCTCTCCCTAATATGTGGAAGCTAGGGAGAAAATAGGGCATAAGAGGGACTCCAGATGAAGAAAGAGAAACCTTAGGTGAGCAAAGAAGTGGAGTTAACTGAAGGTGATGGGAGGGCACCCTAATGCACATGATGTACTTTCACAAACATATCAAAGTCAATCACTAAACTGATCCTGAGAAGGGGGAGGGTGAGGGAGTGGGACAGCAATTGGGGAAGGGTTAAATGAGAAATGTGTGCATGTATGCCTTTATCAGCTTGTACCTAATGAAGATGTATGATTACAAGGCACCAATTAAAAAATAAAATGAAAAAAAAGCACACAAAAAAGAAAATATCATTACCATTGTTAAAAAGACCTATAAACCCCAAAATATACTACAATATGAAAGTAATTTATTTTAGAATTATATTATTGAAACAAAACATTTTAATGTTTATTTAAAAGGCCAATGTCCTTTAAAATGTTTGTTGAATGCATATTATTTTTTCTACTTTTTTGTCTAATTAATCATTGAATATTAAACACCAGTGATGAGTTAAAAGCTATAAGGAAGCTGGGCGTGGTGGTACATGCTTGTAATCCCAGTACTTGGGAGACTGAGACTGGAGAATCCAGGCTCACGGCTAGCCTCAGCTACTTAGTGAGGCCCTGTTTCAAAATAAAGAATAAAAAATAGGGTTGGGGATGTAGCTTGGAGGTAAAATGCTCCTGAGTTCAATCCCTAGTACCACACACACACACACACACACACACAAGCTATAAGGAATATATGCCATAGTGTACTACTTCCAATGTCTTCAAGACACAGCAATGTGCAAACAAAATGTATAGAATATTAATCAAATGGACAATGAGTAGTTCTTCTAAGAAATAGGTAAGAATTTCAGGAAGGGGCCAGTTGACTGTGGTTTGAGATTAAATTGTTGAGTCATAGGAAATTGCTGAGTAACTGGATACTTTTTAAGGACCTGTCATTCTGATTTCTAATGCATCAGAATCATTTTGCATTCCTAAAGCAATGTATGAGAGTTCATATTTGTTCACATGTTCACCAAGAGTTCTTATTGTTCACTTTTCAATTATAGTCATTCTAGAAATTTTAAAGTGGTATTTTATTGTTATTTGATGTGTATTTCCTTGATGACTTATGATAAGGAGAATCTTTCTTGTCTCATGGTCCAGTTCTACATCTTCTTTAGTAAGTATCTATCCTTTGCCCATTTCTTAACTGAATTATTTCTTTTTGTTGTCCAATTACAAGTATCCGTTATATATTCTGTATACTAAATCTTTGTCAGATAAATGATTTTTTATTTTTCTCCCATTTTTGTCTTAATTTTTACTGTATTAGTGGCATTTTTTGATGTACAAGTTTTTAATTGGTTGAAGTAATGGATCCACCTATTTTTTTTGTGCCTCTTTTTGGTATCATATCTAGAAACTATTGCCTAATCAAAGATTATAAATATTTATGCTTACGTATGTTTTATTCTGACAGTTCAATAGTTTAGCTTGTATATTTAATTTCATTGCCTTGGTTCATTTTGTGATGCTATAATGGGATGCCAAAGAGTGGGTAATTTATCAACAAAAGAAATACATTTATTACAGTTTTGGAGACTCCGAAGTCCAATTTTGAATTGCTGACATCCAACAAGAACTTGTTGCTGCATCATCTCATGCAGATTGCAAAAAAGCAAGAAGGCAAGAGAAGAGATCACGAAGAGATCAAACTGGTTTTTATAAGGAGTCCACTATCTCAATAATTAACTTACTTCTATAAAAATGACAATTCATTAATGAGGACAAAACCTTCATGAACTAATACTTTTTATTAGGTTCTACATTCCAACACTATTGCATTGGGGATTAACTTTCTAACACTTACATGTTGGGGAAGACATTCATCTGTAATATCTATGATTCATTGGATGTAATATGAGGTAAAGACCAAACTTTATTTCCTTGAATATCTATTGTAGCAGTGCCTTTTACTGAAAACTGCAGAAAACTAGCTGAGATTTTGACAGGGATTGTTTTGAATCTATAAATCAATTTGAGAGTATTATTATCTTAGCAATTATGTTTTCCAATCCATGAACATGAGATATGAAATGTCTTATCACTTATTTAAGTCTTCTTTAATTTTTCCAATAATGTTTGGTATTCCTTAATGTATAAATGTTATGCTTACTTTGTGTAATTCACTTAATAATTATATGATTTTTCCTTCTGTATTTATTAATATGACATATTACTGTTATAGCTTGGATTCCAGCCTCCATGATGTGAGAGCAGACCTTTGTTCTCTCTCTCTCTCTCTGTCTCTGCTATTCACATCATGCCCTGAGTTCTACAGACTTCACCTAGCCTAACACGGATTAAATACCTGAAATATTCAGAATTGTGAGCAAATAAATCTTCCTTACTCTAAATTGTGGTGGTCAGGTGATTTGGATTCAAGCAGGGAGAATGTTGACAGAAACAATTGTACTAATTGATTTCTAAGTACTAAACTAAGTTTTCATTGCTGAGATAAGTAAGCCTTGGTACATATTGCTTTTGATATTGTGGTTAGTTGGGTTTGGTCATATTTCATGGAGTTTTGCATCTATATTTAAAATGCAGAATTGATTGATAGCTTTATTTTCTTGTCATATTTTGTATGGTTTTCGTGTCAAGGTAAGATTAGCATCCTGGAAGGACTGAGGCCATATTGCGAGCTATTTTGCTTTTTAGAAGAGTCTATGAAATGAAGGTGTTAATTCTTCCTTAAATATTTGGCAAAGTTTAAGAAGGAAGCCATCTGGGATTGGGATTTTTTTAGGTGAGAAGTTTTTTAAATTAGTAACTCAGTCTTTAATTATAGGTCTTTTCAGTTTTTCTATTTCTTTTTGAGTCAGTTCAGTAGTTTTGATTTTTAAAGGATTTGTTCATTTCATCTAGTTATCTAACTTAATGAAGTTCAGTTATTCATACTATTCACTTATAATTGCTTATGTATTTAAAAAAATTGGTAAACATTCCTATATTCCTATTTAGTAATGATTCTTCACTCTGTTTCACTTGGTTAATTCAGAAAATAATAATTTTTATTTTTTTCTTTTGAGGTTCTAGGGATTGGTAATACTGGGACTTAGGTCTACTAGGCAAGCACTCTATCACTAAGCTACATCCCCAGTACCCTAATATGTTCTTAAAAAATTGGGGATTATTTGATTTTCTCTGTTGTTTTTACTAATTTTTTTTATTTACTTTTTTTTTCTTTTGCGGTACTGGGGATCTTGAACTCAGGAGCTACCTCCAAGCTACCCCCCCAGCCGTATTTTTTATTCCTTATTTTGAAACAGGGTCTCGCTAAGTTGCGGAGTGCCTCATTAGGTAGCTGAGGCTGGCCACGAACCTGGATTCTCCGGTCTCAGCCTCCCAAATGCTGGGATTACAAGCATGCGCCACCACGCCAGGCTTTTTATTTACTTATATACAGATCTTAATCATTTTCTTCCTTCTGCTTTCTTTAGTTATTCTTTTCTTTAGTATCTTAATATGGCAGCTCAGGTTATTGATTTGCTATTTTTCCTTATTTTTAATATAGAAATTTATAAGTATAAATTTTCTTCTAAGCACTATTTTAACTGTATTTCATGTAGTTTGGCATCTTGTATTTTCATTTTAATTTATCTCAAAGTATTTTATAATTCTTCTTGTGAATTGCTCTTTTTATAACCTATATAGGCATGTGTTTAATTTATAGATGTCTATTAATTTCCTTTTTGAATTCTAATTTCTAATTTTATTCCTTTGTGGTCAAATACTCTGTTTTATTATTTCAATACTACTAAATTTCTTCAGAACCTCTTTTATGGCTTACTATATGATTCTTCCTAGAGAATTTTCCATGGTTTCTTAGGGGGAAAATATGTATTCTACCATCCTTAAGTGAATGTTCTATGGATGTGTTAGATCTAAGTAGTAAATACTATTGTTCAGACATCTTATTTCTTCACTTATTATTTTGTCTCCCATCTATACTGAAGTTGGAGAATTTAAGTTCCAACTAGTTCATGTGTTAATTTGAGACATATGTCTCTATTATACTTGGGTAGATATTATTTATTTTGTTAGTTTATATGAAAAAAAGATTGTATGTCTGGTGTGTATGTTAAGCCATACAGTACCCCATGTATTTAAATTTGGTTCCTTTTGACTATACCAAAGCCTTTCAGGAATATTTAACATTTAAAAATCAATAACACACAAAGTGCCCTTGTATCTTGAGTCACCTGCAGACTGTGTGAGCAAAAACACTGAAACTCTGTTCTGCTGCTCTGTGTATGAGGGGCTATCAGTTTGCAGATCTGGTGATCTTTCATGTAGGTCACTTTGTTTTCTGCCATTAGGTGCAACAAGATGAGGAATTAAGTGACCAAGTGGCTTAGTTCCCCAAATCCAATAAGTGTCAGAGGTAGAGGTATAACATTTGATTTTAGGGGATTTTTGATGGGCTTTCAAGAAAACCATAGAATTTTCTTAAAGACTTTAGGCAGGTGTGTTTGTGCGTGTGTGCATGTGTGCGTGTGTGTGTGTGTGTGTGTGTGTGTGTGTGTGTGTGTTAATGGTACTAGGGATTGAATCCAGGGTCTACCACTGAGCTACATCCCCAACTCTACTTACTCATATATTTTGAAACATGTTCTCCCTAAGTTGCCAAGATCCATACCACTGCACCTGGATCAGGCAGTTCTTTTTATCATGAGTGAGAATTCAGAACAGCATGTATGAAGAAGAGGAGTACAGATACAAGAGTGAGAGGAGACAAGGGAGTGAGAACGTAGGAAGGAAGCAAGGAATAAGAAATCAAAGCAAGTGTAATAATAAAGCAAACATCTAAATCTTGTGAAATTTTGACAACTGAGTATGAAGTTAACAGTAGGAAAAAGTTAGAAAAGCAAAAGGTATTAACATTTACTTCATATTTTGAAACACAACAAATATTAAGAAATAATCATATTGGGGCACAGTGAGGCACACCTGTAATTCCAGTACTTTGGAGGCTGAGACAGGAGGATTGCAGGTTTGAGAAAATCCTCAGCAACTTAGAAAGACCCTATTTCAAAATAAAAAATAAAAAAATAAAAAAAATGGCTGGCAATGGCAATGTAGTTCAGAAGTAGAATGCCCCTGGGTTCTTCAATCCCCAGTACCAAAACAAACAAACAAACAAACAAAAAACAAAAAGAATTAATGAATTAATTTTATTTAATTCTCTTAGGGATGCTATTAGGTATATGTAATTCTCCCACTCTACCTTATAGATGAAGAAACTGAAGTTGAAAGTTTTGGTAACTCACTGTCAGCTATAGTTCCAAGGTGATAAAGAAAACAATTGTTTAACTTCATCTCTACATAATTCAAAGCCTTTGTGTTTCAGAATGTTTTGTCAGTGGTTTTTCATAGGGGCACCACCCCTCCTTGGATAAAATTATGCAAGTTTTAGGAAGCAGGTTTTTTTTTTTATCACAGAGATTGGAAGATGCTAATAATAATCAGGACATAAAATCATAGTATAGATGTTCCTGTGTTGGAGTCACCAAACTCTAGTGTTTTGTAATTACAGTTCCCCACTCATGAGGATTCCAATAGCAAGTACATGAATATTTCATTATGTTTTCTAGGCTTGTCATCATTGAGTATTTATAGGTTGAATTACATACTTCAAAATAAAATTATTTTATGACTCTTTTGCATTTTAGCTAGAGGTACTGTACTGCTTTTGTTTTTTTAAGTGTGTGTAGATTAATTTCTTTTTAAGATTATAAGAGGTAAATTCACACAATTACTATAAAACAGGTGCACTAGATCTGATTAGTCTATTATGGAATAATGTATAACAAATGACTTTTTATGTCTAGTATCTTCCTTTATCCTTATAAAAAATCCTATTAGAGTAGATTACTATTACTATTTTCATTTATAAGTAAAGCAATTAAGGTCATAAGATTTAGTACCAACTCAAGAACACAACTAATATGTGACATAATCATTATACAACCTAGGATTATAAAATTGCATTGCCTATTCTTGTTCCTAAATGCCTGTCTACTTCAATTCTTATTGGATAAAGAGAGAAAGGAACAGAAGAAAGATGTTCATTAGGCTATTGTTATAAACTCACTGTGGTACAAGTGACTATTGGTTCAATAAAAAATCTTATACATGTAAACTCTTTATAGGTTTTGTGCACACATAGCAATGTCTGTTTCATACAAGTGATTAGGAAATTTTATTTACAGTATTAATTACTAATCATTGTATTTCTAAATTATTATCCAAATCTTCTTTCAAGTTATAAAAAAATATTGACTGAAAAACATTATATTCCTATACACTAATAGATTTTACCAAACTAAACACAAGAGATACTATGAAAATGTTATTAAATTAGTTTTTAATTTGAAGAAGTTTATTGTTTTCAGTGAAAAATTGAATCTTTTTCAGAGTTATAGCCAGAACACAAAAGGTTACTAAATATAGAATAAATATTTGACTAGACATGATTTAAACTCCTTTCTAAAGCTATAAAATTATTTTATCTGGATAATTAGCAGAATATTTTCTCTGACCTATGTCAATATTCAGTCTTAGTGTTGTTGATGAGAAATTGCTACATATTTTAAACCTATGATTCACTGTCCATCATTGCAATATAATTTAATGTTTTCTCTGTCATAAACAGACCAGTATTGATCTGATAATTTCAATATGTAATGCAGATGTGACTTCTTTGCTGTTTTCTCTTTAAAAATGTAGCAAGTACAAGTGTTTTAATTAAAGCCTTCTGCCTTTGACACTTGGCCATACCACACTTTTTAATATAAGAATATATATTGTGTTTACCATTGCTTTCTACCTTTTTAAAATACTAAAACTTTTGTTCACTTGAGGCAAATAACATTATGAAACACAGTAGTGGATGGGGATTTTTACTCAATGTATCAAAAGTGACAGTGTATCATATTCAAGGGATTCTACATGAATATTCATGAGAATATATACTGGGGGTCAGATTGTTTCTGGGTTTTTAATGTGAATTTTATCTGAATATATATATATATATATATATATATATATATATATATATATATATATATATTACATTGTTTTGAAGCAGGTATTTCCAGTTATGGATACCTTCACGATAAATGAAAATATAGCTTTATTTCTATAAAGGATTTACCCAGAGGACAATTTGCTTATCAATATATCTTACTTTATAACCTTAGATATCTTTAACATAAGTAGTATATGCTGTTATTGCATGAAATCCTTTAAAGGTGGAGGGAGAGAGATGTTTGAAAATGCTGAAGAAGAATAATTTTGAAATTGCCTAAAAATTATCTCTGATCTAGTACAAAAATAGTATCAAAATTAAAAATCAAGTTCAATTATAAAGACAGATAGTTGACAAAAGCAAAAAATCTTTTATAAATATTTTATAGAGAGCAAAATGTCTGAGTAATCACGTAACTATTAATAAAGCTGGGCATGGTGGCACACACTTGTAATCCTAGTACTTGGGAGGCTGAGACAGGAGGGCCACAGTTTAGAGACCAGCTTCAGCAATTTAGTGAGACCTATAGCAACTTAGTGAGAGCCTGTTTCAAAATTGAAAAAATTAAAAAATGTAGGGGGACTGAAGGTATAGCTCAGGGGTAGAATGCCTCTGGGTTTTATCCCTTTTACCAAAATTAATTAAAATACAATAAAAATAAATGTAGGTAAATATTATCTCTACATAGTGGTAAGATATATAAAATTAATGCATTTATGATTTAAAAGATTTACTTAGAAAATGATTTATATTTAGATGTTTTAATAACTTTCAAGTTACAATTAAATTCTTTACTCAAATATTATCGAATATATCTTGTCCTTTTTTTCTCTTTTTTATGGTCTTTGTACATATGCAGCTGGTATTTTTTAGAGGTTATTAGACTAAAAATCTTCAAAATATGCTCCCTGAATAAAGTTTAGTAGTGAAATGAATAAATTTATCAATTATGCACATGCTTTGGAAAAATAAAGAAAACTCTGCCCTTAGGTCAAAAATAATTGCAGGCAGTTGGCTAAGAAAAAAAACAATTGTAATGTCTTACCTAAAATGTTCCAAATGATAAAGAAATAGGTTTTATGGTCAAAATGATCATGTTTCTTTGCTGGCTTAATTATGTTCATTTAAAAAATACATTGTTAACTCTCTTTTTGTAGGCTGGGAAAGACTCAACAACTTCTGGATGATCAACCCTCTGGAGGCTTAGATTCCATAGTGTAAAAATGAATGTGCTATCTGTTGCATTACCCTCTCTAAATAAAACCCTGATTACCTATGCAACAAGGACCACAAAGGGCACAGAATAGCATTATGAAATAAGTTATGCAATATGCATTTAGAACAGAAGCAACTCTGCCCAATAACCCAGGAGGAAGAAAAGGACATTTTCACAAGGGCAGGGACACAGAATAGTTGCACGGCAACCAAGCATTCTTCAATCCACACTAAATTGGCCTTCATTATTTTAATGAGAGAGCTGTAATATTTTAAAGCATTTGCTTTTGTAGGCAGATTCATAAACTCTGTTTTAATGGGGCCATTTATTAATATGTCTAAAGATCATTGCTTATGACAAAAGCCTAACAGACTTAGCAGAATGTATCTTTAGGTAACAGGGTCTGAAACTGTCAGTCGTATTTTAGTTTTTACATGTTCCCATAATGTCTTGTACTAAAAAATTTTCCCATAGATCATTTTCTCTTGTGCTTAGAATATTAGAACCAAAATCCAAAACAGTTTTCTCTCGCTATTCTTTTGGTTTCTGAGAACTAATGTGTGTGTATATGTGTGTGTGTGTGTGTGTGTGTGTGTGTGTGTGTGTTCATTTCAATTTCAATTTCTTTATATCTGTGCTCTAATTTTACCTTTTATGAAAGATTGCCTAATTACATCTGCAATCTTCTCTCTTTCAAAATGCTGGTCAGTTTTTATGGCCTAAGCACCAACTAAATTCACTTCCATCTCAAGGCTCATCTCCACGGCTGCTCTCTGCAGTCATTCAGCATCATCATAGTTCAGAGCATCATGTTGCTGTATGCAGTCTATGCAACAACTTTTTAGTAGTTCTTTTCAGTTTCAGATGATCTCAACTTCAGCCCAATTTTGCAATACTGCCAGATATCTCTTAAAAGAAAAAAAAAATGAACCAAGTAATCATCACTCTAAACTATTATCTCACCAGCCTGCATCCTCAGAATGGCATAGGAGATGTAAATTATGGGACACAGATATGCTATTACTTGGTATTCATTAAAACGTAAAACATGCATATGTCTTGCCTTGCATTGATGCCATTTTGAAGGTCATTTTTATTAAAGTAAAAGCACCAGTGGAGTGATGTCATAAATACAAGAATGTTTGGCACAGCTTTGTCTTTAATTGCAACAGACTGGAAAAAATCTGGAATCTGAATGTCCATCACAGAGCAATGGTAAATCCATATTATGGATCATTATGCAGTTACTACAAAGAATGAGGCAAATATTTGTATGTTAGATGGAACATACATGCACACACAGTTAACTTGGAATTAAAATTAAATTTCAGAGTAATGTCTGTAATATAATATTATTTTGTTAAGGAGAGAGAAAAAGAGTCAAGAAAGAAAGAGATAGAGACACAAAGTGGAGGTGAGAGTATATAAAATATATTTGATCTTTAAGCATTATTAATTAATAATAAAAATAATAAGATATTGAAACATATGACTTTTTTGTGGTACTGGGGATGGAACTCAGGGGCCTTCGACCTCCAAGCTACACCCCAAGCCCTACTTTTAAACAGGGTCTCACTAAGTTGCGGAGGGTCTCACTAAGTAGCTGAGGCTGGTGGCGAATCTGGATCCTTCAGTCTCAGCCTCCCAAGTACTGGGATTACAATGTGTCACCACGCCCAGCTTTGAATATATATACATGGGGGGTACTGGGAATTGAACCCAAGACTTTCTACCTCTGAGCTGCACCCCTAGCCTTATTTTATTTTTTATTTTTAAACAGAATCTTGCTAAGTTGCTGAAGGTCTTGCTAAATCGCTGGCCTTGATATTGCAAATCTCCTGTCTCAGCCTCTCAAATACTTGGATTACAATCATGTGCTACCATAGCCAGGTCAATCAATATCTTTTAAGTTTAACCTAGAACTCACATTCTACTCTAATACACGTGCTTTTAAAGTGTAGGAATTGTAGAATCTTAGAAAGTACTTTAAAGCACACAGATTTCTTCCTTTGCATTGATGGGAAAGCTGAGGTTGTGGCAGAATGAAGGTAGTTGATGAAGATCACATAGTACGTGTGAGGTGAAATTAGGAATAAGCTTATACCTTGTCTTAGTCCACTTCCTGCTTCCTTACCAGAAAACTACAGGCTAAGTAATTTATATATAAACAATAAAAGTTTATTTGGCTCATAGTTCTGAAAGCTGGGAAGTTCAAACACATGGTTCTGGAATTCAGTGAGGGTCTTGATGCTGCCTTATAACATGACAAAGGTCAAATAAGCATGTGTGAGACAGTGAGCAGGAGAGGGCCATACCTGATTTTAAAACATACCCACTCTTTTTTTTTTTTTTTTTTTTTTTTTTTTTTTTGGTACTGGGGAATTGAACTCAGGGGCATTCTACCTCCGAGCTACACCCCCAGCCCTATTTTTTACTCTTTATTTTGAAACTGAGTCTCACTAAGTTGCGGAGTGTCTCACTAGGTAGCTGAGGCTGGCCGTGAACCCGGATCCTCTGGTCTCAGCCTCCCAAATGCTGGGATTACAAGCGTGCACCACCACGCCCGGCTACATACCTATTCTTGAAAACAAGACTGCTCCCTAGGTAATGGCAATGCGGTATTTATGAAGGCAGAGCCCTCTTGTTCTAATCACTTCTCAAAGGTCTCACCTCTAAATACCACCAGAGTGGCAATTAAATGTTAACATCTGTCTTGGAGGGGACATTCCAACCATATTGCAACTCTCTTTTAGACCGGTAATCTTTCCTGTGAGTTTTACTACCCTTCAAGGAGAATATTTGCTTCTCATTTGAGCTTGATTCTGCTTAAGTATTATTGATTGTTATATCAATTACATGCAGAACCAGAGGACAGTTTGTCAAGAATAAAAAATGTCACCAAAAAGCCAAAATAATGAGATTTGCATTGATTTTGAAGAAGGAACTTTATCTTTTTCATAAAAATTAAAAATTACAATTCGATAAGATAATGAATTTTAATGGATATTAACAAACTAATCACATAGAAAGTATTTCAAAGTCAGTCAAGTTCACATGGTAAAAAAATGTGCATCATCTGAGATTTTAAAATAGACTTGGTATTATTATGACTATCATGACAGGTAATTTGATGTTACAACTGATTTTTCTGATCAATTATCACATGGTAATATAACTAAGATTTCAGATTCACCTACAATGAACACTGTGTAGACATGAGCTGAATGCAAATTGTCATAAAATTACAACTGCTTTTCATTTTTGTACTTGGGATACACATGGATATGGGCAAAACAGAAGCCAAATGAAATGCTTAAGTGGTTATATTTTACCTTAGACTATTCTCTGCCATGCATTAATGATTGTATTTAGAATAGTTTTTGATTTATTTAGAGCTTTGCAACTGCATTTTTATCAAGTAAAATATATGACTTCTCACACATCAGGAAGTTTTGATGATACAATCTTCACATATAAAGCTATCACCCTTGCCTAAGGAAAAGGGGGGGCACATCAAACTTGCTCTAAAACCCCAAAGTGACAAAATATCTTCGTAACTTTGAATTGCCAATTCAGCTATTCAGTAACCATAGCATGTGCTGGCTGAGTAAGAGAGTGGAATATAGAAGCATAAAAATGTCAAGGAAATGTTTTGGGCCCTCACTTGAATATTGTGTGTGTTCTGCATAATCTACCAGACATTGACCCTGATAAATGACTTTGAATTCCTTAAAACCTTACAGACCTATATGTTATTTAATTAATAATTTATAAAAACATATGTGTAAAATAACAGAAATACTAGCATGACCAAATGTGGCCCTGTAAAACTTCATCCAATACTTTAAGCTGCTGAAAACAGGTCAGTACATTTATATTTATTTATTTATTTGGTTCTGGGGATTGAACCCAGGGGCATTCTGTCTTTGAGCTACACCAAAACCCTTTTCACTTTTTATTTTCAGATAGGGTCTCAGTAAGTCACTGAGGGTCTTGCTGAGTTGTTAAGACTGGCCTCAAACCTGCAACCCTCCTTTCTGAGCCTCCCAGTACCGGGATTATAGGCATGTGTCACCATGTTTTTCAGGTGAATATATTTTGAGAAGTCTTCCTTACTAAGATGAACCTTGAGCACACTGTTAAATGAAAGGTGAATAAGAATAGGAAAGAAGATGTACCTCTAGAGGCGCTAAACTAGAAAAAATTTAATCTAGCAAAGTCCCTAAAGTCCCCCCAGAATGCACAAATGTTTATTGATGTGTGAGATTCTGGGATCTGTTGATGAGTTTAGATAACAAGTAAGAAATTAATTGGATGCTTAAAATCTAATGATTTGAATCTACTAAATGATTCTGAGAAGGCATCAGTATCTTGTTAAGTGAAGATTGTAAATTAATATATTTTTATTAGGGTAATAGTTGTGAAAAGTAAGAGAAAAGGCAAATTAAAGAGATAAAATAAAATTGTCAGAAAACAGAGCCTTCTTTATAAAATACTGATTTTCTTTTCTTTTTTTTTTTTTTGTGGTACTGAGGATTGAATTCAGGGGCATTCTACCTCTGAGATACAACCCTAGTCCTATTTTTTATAGGGTTATTTTTTATAGGGTTATTTTTTATAGGGTTATTTTTATGAAACAGGGTCTCATTGAGTTGCAGAGGGCCTCACTAAGCAGCTGAGGCTAGCCGTGAACCTGTGATCCTCCTGTCCGAGCCTTCCAAGTACTGGGATTACAAGCATGAGCCACCATGCCTGGCTAATTACCATTTATTTGATGGTGATTCTCAGATTTGTATATGCAGAATAAATTCTTGTTTGAACTCCAAACTTGTATCTAATACCTACTGGACATCTCTACTTAGAAATCTCATAGGCATCTCAAACTTGAAATGTCCAAAAGAAATCCCTAGCTTTTCCCCCAGATTGCACTCCTCTCAAACTGTTCCCTATCTCAGGTAATGGATATTCCCTCTGTCCAGTACCTCAGGCCAAAAAATATTGGATTTTCCTCGTTCTCTCACATCTTATAGCCAATTTATCTAGAAACTTTCAAGATCCAACCTTCAAAATATAATTGGAGTTTGGAAATCATTCACCACCATAATCCTGGGCCAATCATCATTCTTAGTATTTTATCAGGAGAATATGGACAAAATCTTATCTCCATACATGCCTATAACTACAGTCTCATTTCCACTTAGCTGAAATATTTTTATTGAAAAATAATTTATTTATATTACTCTGCTCAAAATTTTATACTAGCATCCCATTTCATCCAGAAGGTCATACAAAGGTCTCCTCCATGCTACATCTTTCCTTCTATGACTTCTGTTCCATTATCTAACCCTGCCTTCCCTGCATTGTGATCCAGAAACATTGGCTTCTTCTCTGTTCATAAAAGGCTTATATTTACTGTTTACTCTACCTAGAATGCTCATTCCTAGTTTGTTCTCATTGTCATATTTTTAAGGAATCACCTGCTTTAAAATGGAAGTCCACTTTCCCTATACTGCACTGGAACTCTAAAATCAAGGTGTTGACAGGGCCATGCATCCTCCAAAGTCTCTATAAGAGACTTGTCTTTTCTAGCTTCTGGTGGCTCAACACATTCCCTGACTTGTGACCACATAACTTCAACCTCTGTGTCCATCTTCACGTGGTCCTCTCCTCTTTCCTTTGTATTTGTTCTTGTTTTGGATTGTTTGTTGTTGTTGTTGTTATGTGGTTTGAGAATTGAAACCAGGGCATTCTACCTCTGAGCAACACCTCCAACCATATTTAATTTTTTGGTTTTTTTGAAACTGGGTCTAACGGAATTACTACACTAGCCTTGGTCTTGTGAATAGCCTCCCAAGTACTAGAATTACAAATGTATGACACTGCATCCAGCCTCTTCTGTTTTATTTTTATTTTTTTTTAATTTTTATTATTTATTTATTTGCGGTACTGGGGATTGAACTCAGAGGCATTCTACCTCCGAGCTACACCCCCAGCCCTATTTTTTATTCTTTATTTTGAAACCGAGTCTCACTAAGTTGCGGAGTGCCTCACTAGGTAGCTGAGGCTGGCCGCGAATCCGGATCCTCCGGTCTCAGCCTCCCGAATGCTGGGATTACAAGCGTGCGCCACCACGCCTGGCTCTCTTCTGTTTTATATAAGAATATTTTCAGTGAATATATAGTATCTTTGGATAATCTAAGACAATCTCATCCTTAGCTTAATAACATCTACAGTGATGACTTTTCCAAATAAGATCACATTTACAGAAAATGGGGATTTTAATGGGAGCATATTTTCGGGAAGCTAACATCCAATTCATTAAAGTTGTGTCCTTAACACCTGAAATAATGTATGACATCATGGAGCATACTCTCTAAATATTTACTAGAAAAATGATAGACTTTCTTGAGAATGCAGACCAGAATTCAGAAAAAAAAATTCTGTAAAGGTCCAGATTTTAGAATTTCAGGCTTTAGAACCTCTGTCACAACTGCTCAGTTCTATTGTTATAACTCAGATAACAGCCATAAAAATACATAAATAAATAAACATGGCCGATCAAGATTTGTTTATGGTCTGATCAAGATTTATTTATGGTCACTGAAACTGGAATTCTTATGTGTCTCAAAATATTTTTCTTCTTTTTGTTTTTTCAACCATTTAAAAATGTACAAAAACAGACCAGATTTGGCCCATGAGTTATAGTTTTCTGGATTCTGGTATAGACTGTTATCCTCTAACATGTATTCTGTAGAGGACTAGTTGTTTAGACTTTGTAAAAGTTTTAATTAAAAATAACAATAAATGTGTGTAGGGTATTTTTTACTGTTTTTGGATATGTTGGAAAAAGAGATTTTCAGGACATTTAGAATGCATATGCCAACTGAAAGGCTTATGCAACCTTTACTACTATGCCATTTTAAAATTGTTTTTTGTTAGTTCTCAAAGAGTTCCTTAAGACTGTTGTGTTCTGTGGCATGCACATTGGGAAATGCTGGGGTGGATAAATCCATTTAACATACTATAGGCAATTGTCTGGGTGAGGCACTGGTGGAAAACTGACCAAGGAAAGGACTAAAAGATATACAAGCCATACACTTGTACTCTAAGTCACTAAGGACTGGTCAAACACTGTCAACTCTCCACACAGTAGATTATAACGTAGTATAGAATGTGTGCTAAGTACATTCTACAAGGAACTAAGTACATTCTACAAGGAACTCATACTCGGGTGTAAGATTATGTCTAAAGCAGACAAGAGTTAATTATAGAATAACCCAAGAGTTAAAGAATACATCATTAAATGAGTTAATATTGATAAAATATTTTGAATGGCATTTGGAACTTTGAAAGTTGGAAGTACTCTACAAATGATTGGTAAATAAAATTAATAGCATGCTGGGAGGAGAGTAAATAAAGAAAAATAGCTTTGAAACGAGTATACATAAATACATGTTGCTGAATCCAAATTTATATTTGGAATTTCATTTATCAAACTATTTATATATGTATTTCCTTTCACTTGAGGTTTTAAATAGTCATTATTGACATTACCTTTATTTCTTATTTTACCCTTCAATTGAACTATTATATTAAACCATCAATAGCTTAACCTCTTTTAAATAAACAGCAGAGGTTACATTGATATCTATAAATTCATAATATTTTGATTGCCTTTATCATACAGTAGTATAGCAGCTAGTTCATATTTTGTGAATGTTTATCATTGCTACAGTTAATTTATTAAATGGAAATATAGATATATCTTTGTATAAGAATTTATTATAAATCTTTATAGATCTCATTTTTGTCCTGCTCTGAATGCACTTAGACTCACTACAGATGTGGAACTTTTCCTTTTTAAGGTAAATGAAACAAACTTTATGGTGCACAAAGAAACACGTATTTGTGTTGGTACCAAATTTTAGCAGTTTGTACAATTCTATTTTGATATATTCTAAAAACTGAACTATTAATGCATTATTTTAGATTTAAGGTCCTGTATATGTATGTATTAATTTTGGCATATGCACACTAAATTATCCTAGAGGAGTGGTCAGTTCTGCTAAGTATAAAAATTATAAACTATAATTACCTACTTGTTGAATGATTATTTTAAATTTACTTTGATAGTCACATAGCTAACATTAAATATTAAATGTAGACTATTCCCAATTCAAAAGCAACCTATTCTAAACATTTAAATAGAAAAAACAAACATTTAAATAGAAAAAAATAAGAGTTAGCATTTAAGAAAACATGACAAGTAGATCAATTTATATGTGATATATAAAGTATTTTATCTATAAATCTAAGAAAAATAATGTTTAATTTAATCTTTCTTGATTGGTCACTGTATTGAAAGTTTTTCTACCTTTCTTAGAGTGGGATGATTCACATTAATAGTAGCTTTTCAATATCTAAAGTTATTTTTGCTTCCAGAATACTTGGTTATTGACCTGAGAGAATCTCTTTTAGAAATTAAAGACAAATATGTTTTCTTAAAAAATAAGGTTATTTTTTTCACTTGAATTACAAAGGAACCTGCTCTACTAAGGAAACCTATGTGTATAAACAGTGTCCAATTACTTTATAATTGAAAGTAGAGTAATTTTCCACAACATCTTCAACTAATGAAGCCTGATTCCTCTTTTAACTCACTACATGTCCCTCCTTATACATCATCTTCATGCAAAATCCAGACCGATGTCTTTCCCCTGCTTCATGTAGTAAGGTGCTGTTTTTAATTAATGCACCCCTTTTTTCCCACTGGATTTTAGATTTTTGCCTCTCTCATTCTTCATTTCTTATGTCCCCTTTCTCAGTTTCTTGTATGTATCCATGGTACACGCAAGCATTATATTTTCTTACCTTCCTTATTCAAGTTCATAGGAAATGGATCTTAAATGTTCTGTTTGGATTTAGCTTTCTGTAGAATTTGGAATGAAGATTTTCAGTAATCATACAATGGAGACAAATTCAAGACAGTTTTCTACAATGTTTTCAGGATTCCTACCCTGAGGATGTTAATTTTACTCAAAACTGAGTAAAAATTTATACATAGTAAATTTTCCCCTGAAGTTATATTTCCAATATCTGCTGTCTTTTGCCACCAAGCCAGTTTGTTAAGGAGAAAATAAACCAAGAATTAAGTAAGTTGGTAGTGAGAAACTCTTTTTGTTTGGATGTCGATAGGGGGCTGGATATGATAAAAAGGTCTGGATCCTGGTTCCCTTAGATATCCTATAAGTTGGGGTTTGATCAGAGAAACAGATGCTGCTCTAACATATTTCAAGCAGGAAGGGATTATAAAAGGGATTAGAGATGCAAAACTGTCAGAAGGCTCAGGGAATTAAGGTCAGGGAAGCTGATACTGGATTAATGCCAAATATATTTGCAAGAAAAGTCAAAACAATACTGTTTAGGAAATAACAAATTCCAAAAGTATCAGGAAAACACCTCCAATAACTTTAGCTATCTAAGTTTTGAGGTGGGTGATTGTAGGAGGATGCAGAGAAACCCTGATCAACTCCTCTCATGTTTAAGTTTCAAAGTTAATGAGCCTTCCCCTTATGGAAAGGCTCTTGAAAATAATGGTCCTACTTCTATTCCTCCTTTCCAATCTTGTACATGGAAACTAACACATGTTCTTATTGAGGGAGACTGGAAAATGTAGTTTCCAATCTTCCAGCCTTTGAAATAGGGGGAAAGTTTTAGAAAAGCAGAAATGAGGCTGTTTACTAACACAATACATGTTTAATTTGCTTAAGCTATGTTGATGGCTACCAAAGTTGAAAAGACTGTTTCAAGTCTTAGAAGCCACTTTACCCTATGTTGAGTTCATACAACTAGTTGATGAAATAGAACTGACCCTTTACATGATACTGTCAGGGAGTTTTATTTTAAACAGACAACAACTATTTAAGTTCCATTCTATTAGATATTTACATACACAGTGGATATGTTCATTTCAAATAATTAAAAAGGTCAGTATGTGACTTGTTCAGTATCAATGAAAACAATGTTCTTATAGCAATATTTTTTTTCTGAACATAATTTTTGTACATTTGTGTGTGTGTGTGTGTGTGTGTGTGTGTGTGTGTGTGTGTGTGTATGTTTGCCATAAGACACACATGAACAGAAGACCTGGGCCCAAATCCAGTGTAAAAACAGTACAAGGCAGTTGTAGATATATTGGTGGGGTCAAACCTTTATAGACAGATGAATGGATTATAAAACTATGGGATATATACACAATGGAATTTTACTCAGCCATAAAGAAGAACAAAATCATGTTATTTGCAGGGAAATTGATGGAACTGGAAAACATTATGTTAAGTGAGATTAGTCAGTCACAAAAAGTAAAAAATCGTGTGCTCTCCCTAATATATGGAAGCTAGGGAGAAAATGGGATATAAGAGGGACTCCAGATGAAGAAGGAGAATCCTTAGGTGAACAAAGAATAAATTCATAATAGCTTCGCATAAATGAGAAAATTCCAGAGCATCCCATTAGCAAAATTGTAGACTTATCCTCAAGTAATGCCCCCAAACAAGTAAATCACTTACAGAAGAGGTGACATGGAGCATACTGATGTTGAGCAGAACCTGGACAGACAGTAAATGAGAAAAGACTGGGCAAGAAGCACATTGATCTTGTACAACTCGTTTAGAGATACCAATCTCTGTTCTAAGTGAAGAGAAAATGAGACGTATTATAGCTCAATATACAGTGCTTCGAGATTTGGTTTATATATTCATGCTTAAGTTCATGTCTCACAAAATCATTACAAAATGTTGGCTTAATCATTCTCAATTAACAAAGGCCAGGGTTTCAAAATTGGCTCAGTTGTTGAGACACATGCTCAGGGTAGGTTGTGCCTCACTGCTACAGTCCCATCACTCTGGCGATCAAAGGAGATGAATCACTACAACAGTGCTTATTTCAGTTGGGCATGCTAGATATTGTCATTAGCCATTTGTGATACAGCTTGTTTGGTATGATTTGGGGGGCAGAATTAAGGATTAATTTATATTTTAAAAATGTTTTTAGAGCAGAACTGGATCCCCCAAGGTTTTAAAAAATGTTTGTGGTATTGTAGTAGAAGGCTGGAGATTTTCTTACTTGTTAAATTGGCTTCATTTAGGGAATCAATATCTTTGAAAACACAATAATTTTTCATGGATATTGATGCATGCTAAATAGCGATTTTCTGAGTAATATTATTTTCAAATCCTAATTTGATTGAATAAAGATAAATAGCTAGACTGAAATATAAATTGCTTTATGTCATTTCTCAGCACAAACCAATTTATAAATGATGACATATGAATCTTCTGTAAATACTCTAGAAGAAAATCAAAGTTTGCTAAGTTTGAATTTTGAATCTTTTTGAGTAAGGTTTTCTAGAAGCATAAAATAGTAATTTTGAATCTATTATAAAATATGTAAATAGAAGTTATTTTATTTTTATTTTTTTGTGTGTGGTACTGGGGATTGAACCCAGGGGCATTCTACCTCTGAGCTATACCCCCCAGCCCAATTTTATGTTTTATTTTGAAACAAGGTTTCACTAAGTTGCAGAGGGCCTCACTAAGTAGCCGAGGCTGGCTGCCAACCTTTAATCCTTCTTTCTCAGCCTCTCAAGTACTGGAATTACAAGTGTACCCCATCATGCCCAGCTAGAAGTTATTTTATAATTATATGTAGATACATATTTATATGCACACAGACAAAATTGTACATTATAGTAGTTAGGATACTTTATCATCCAGGACAAAGAGAAGTTATGATAAAGACATTTTATGGTTAATTTTTGTTACTCAAAAGAAGTAAATTCCATATTCATTTAGGAACATGGAAGAGTGTGAATATTCAGCTCTCCTGAAAAACTCTCAAATATATTTACTAACATACATGTTGGGATTCATTCAGAAGGGTGCATCCCAGTATGTGACGAGACCACCATTTCCTAAAGAAAAATTCACATACTTTTTCTATCTTATCTATTGTGTACTTGTGTGTCTGAAAAAAAAAAAAAAAGTAACTAAAAACTGCTTTAAGCAAAAGGAAAAATATAAGACAGGGAAGTTTCCCTTCATTTATTTGACTTTTGATCTCAGAGATTCCTTCCCATACTTTTTCATCAGAGTATCTCATTAGACTAGTGTTTCTTGACACTGTAAATACTGAACTAGAGCTAAATCAGTTAGGTTTCTGACAGAGATGCTGCTCCCTTTTGTAGTATTTTTGTAGAACCTTGCTTACATATCCTATTGATGAAAACTAAAAATTTTACTTGATTTAGGGGCATCAAGCAAGCATAGTCTCAATTTACATGATGGATTTTCAACTGGAACAAGATAAGAAAAATGGAGGAGGATGTTGACAGATTATGCAATTGTTTTCTTGATGTGTTTTGAATACATTTGGATGCCCTAGAAACCTCTCCTCTTCCTCCAGTTTGGGATAAATTGTGTAACTGCTGCTTTATAAATTTGCAAAGGTAAATGCTAGGAGACTTGGCTAGGTAGTTAAAATGATGCTGCCTTCTAGCTTTATTACCCACTTTAATGCTATTCCCAAGATAAAACAATATGCCTTGGGAAACAAGAGACAGACAAAAGTGATTATTTTTTCTCTAATTCCTTACATGAAAAAATTAATTCTGTAAACCTGGTGAGCACTTTTAAATATTTGGGAAGAAATAATAAATAAGCAATGTAACCAATATTTTTCAAAAAAAGATATGGAATATAAAGAAAGATGAAAATACTATTTCCAATGTTGTCTTTTTAACATTTTATAAGACATTAAATCTTGCAAAATAGTCCCCTTGTGTAAATGGCAAATCTTATAGAATACATTTTGTGCTATTTTATAGAGTGATAAACATTGCTAAACATCTTTCAATAATATTACATAATTTGGGGTTCTTGACAGATTGAATGAAGCTCTTTTCAAGAAAACAATTTCAAAAAAGACAAAAATGGTTCTTTGTTTTAGATTTGCTCAGAAGGGAAAAATATTTTCCCAAACAAGTATGTTTTTAGAGGTAGTGATTTAATTTCTTCCACCTAAGTTTAAAACATACAAGGTCATTTCAGCCCCAATAACAGGGATGTTCGGTCTTTGACCCAGGCAGGTGGCTCTCATATTAAGGTGAAAACAAGAGAGTCAAGCTCAGTATTTTGTAAAATTCTATTTTTCCATTGACATAGAGAAAATCATGATAGAAGAAGAATACAGGATCTCTCTCTCTCTCTCTCTCTCTCTCTCTCTCTCTCTCTCTCTCTCTCTCTGTGTGTGTGTGTGTGTGTGTGTGTGTGTGTGTGTGTGTGTGTGTGTTAATGGGGATGGAACCCAGGGACCTTCTATCTCCAGGCTCCACCTCAGACCTATTTTGTTTTTCATTTGGAAACAGGGTCTTGCTAGATTGCTGAGAGCCTCACTAAGTTCCTGAGACTGGCTTTGCACCTGTAATCCTCCTATCTAAGCCTCCCAAGTACTGGAATTACAAGCATGTGTCACCATGTCTGGCTCAGAATTCAGGATTTTAATTTCCAAATCTTGTCTATTTTGATTTTGCTCTCTTCATTTTTTAATCCCATGTCTTAGTGGACTGAATAATTTATACTTAAATATGATGTAAATAGAGGACTCAGGTTTAGCTACCTCTAAAGTACTGAGTAGTAGTTTATGGAAAGCAAACTGACTAGAAGTCATTATCAGTAAATGTTATTGGAAGCTAAAGGATGTTGTATTTGTCCATTTCCCGCTGTTATCACAGAAATTCTAAAGCTGGGGTAATTTTTAAAGAAAAAAGTTATTTTAATTCAAAATATAGGAAGCTGAAAGTCCAAACATGGCACATTTTAGTAATCTAATAATTCATCCAAAAAGAATAAAAATAAATGTTTTCTAGGAATGATTAAAAAGCCAGATAGATATTGATGTTATACTAATAGTACATTTGGATGTTACAAATACAAAAATGAAACTATAGCCAAATATGAAAGGATTTTGCTAAGTGGCTTAAAATGAATCTATGGTTGGCACTATAAACATTTTATGGGGAATGCTGTCAGGATATTTGTATGTGTTGTTGTTTAAAAACAATTTTAAGTGGAAAGTGTTAAATCCTTCTATTTTTCCCTCATGGCATTTCTTAAAATAGCATACCCTTCCCCTTTTGGGACATTCTTTTTTTGGGAGGCCTTACACTGACAGGAGCTATCGTCACCTTCCCCAGTTGCTGTCATTGTAACCATCTGATTTTAATGATTTCCACCTAATGGTTCTCAATTTTTTTAAAACATGGGTAAATGTGTCTATAGATACAGGAATCACAATCTAGACTAAGGATTTCACAGGTAATGCACAAATACATGGTACACCCTCTTTAACCCTGGGTTTCTAGGGCATATCATACAATTGAACTGGTACTGTTCTACAATGGACAACAGATACTCTTTATGAGCTTACTTTTACAGCTAAGAAAAAACTGTGGGACATTTTACTCCTAATATATCCATGTGCCTTTTATATAGTATATGTTTTTGCCATGTTTCTAACATATTATTTTCTTAAAATATATACTCCAAGAAAAACAACATTAAAAAGATAGACTAGAATGAATATAAATTAAATAATAATTAAAGACACTAATTGTAATTATTAATCTGACATGCATGGTAACAACTGTAGAATGAAATTATGTTTTTGAAATTTATGCTTCATGATTTATGGTAAGGTGATTGAAAATATCAGTTCTGACCCTTCCTTCCTTCCTTCCTTTTCTTTCTTTTTTGGTACTGGGGTTTAAACCCAGGGGTATTCTACCTTGAAGCTATACCCCTAGCCCTATTTTTTATTCTTTATTTTGAAATAGGGTCTCGCTAAGTTGCAGAGGGCCTAAGTAGCTGAGACTGGCCACAAACCTTGATCCTCCTGTCTTAGCTTCCCAAGTACTGGGATTACAAGTGTGTATCACCATGCCTGGCTATCTTTACTTTATTTTAGTAGTTTTCATACTTGAAAATATTACTTCTTAAAGATTATATCTAAGCTGGGCGTGGTGGCACACACTTGTAATCCCAGTATTTGGGAGGCTGAGAGGGGAGGATCCGGGTTCATGGCCAGCCTCAGCTATTTAGTGAGACCCTCTGCAACTTAGTGAGACCCTGTTTCAAAATAAAGAATAAAAAATAGGACTGGGGGTGTAGCTCGGAGGTAGAATGCCCCTGGGTTCAATCCCCAGTACCGCAAAACAAACAAACAAACAAACAAAAACATAACAACAACAAAAAAGATAATTATATCTAAAAGGCTATATATACCATCAATATGATTTATTAAAATAAGATGCCCATCTTTCCAATTACAAAACACATACAATGTTTTTAAAAGTGTGGTAACAAGTTTTTGACTCTCCAGTTCTTGTAAGCTTATCAGAATGCTAAAGAATTTTTATAGTTCTAAAGAATGCTTTTAAAAATCCACTAAAGTTCTCTATTTAAAAACTCTATTTTAGGCTCTTTAAGAATGTAGATTTGAGAGATTTAGAAATGAGTCACTTTCATTATCCAAATTAAAAATGACTTAAAAATATTTTAAGATGGTCTTTCTTTTGTTCGTTCTTGTTAAAAATTACCTTTGAAAGGAGAAATTAAGTTTTTAAATTATAATAAATCTTGCAAAGTGAAAGAAACTAGATTAAGAAATCTACATATTGTATAATACTATTCAAATGACATTCTGGAAAAGGTAAATGATAGTATGAAACATATATCAGTGATTGGGAAGGATTAGCCAGGGTAGAGGCACACATAAAAAATGTTAAGATGAATGAAATAATTATTTTGTGTGATACTGTAGCTACAGATACATAACCTTTCCTTTTTCAGAATCACAATGATTAAACCTTACTGTATTCAAATAAAAAAAAAAATCAATAGCAACCAGTCATGGTGGCTCATGTCTGTAATATCAATATTTTGGAGACTGAGACAAGAGGATTACGGATTTAAGGCCAGCCTCAGCAACTTACCAAGGCCTTTAGCAACTTAATGAGCTCCTGTTTCAAAATGAAAAATAAAATAGGGCTAGGGATGTCATTGAAAGGTATAATATCCCCGGGTTCAATCCCCAAACACACACACACACACACACACACACACACACACACACACACAAACAAGCATGTCAAGAATCCCAGGATAGAAGGTCCACTGTGATATGTGTTACACATGGATGACACAAGCTCACTAAAAGGTGGGAAAATGAGCAATCCTAAGTAACTTTGGAAACCATTTTTCTGAGTGGCCTCTATAAGACCAACATAAAAAAAAGTATAATAAACACTGCATTCTATTTGGTAAATTCATCCTTCACAGGCGTATGTTTTACCAATTCTACAACTACTTTACTGTATGTTGAGGTTGAACAAGTAAGTAAATAAATGTAGATAACAGTAGCCAAATTTCTCACTGTCAAAGAAAGTAAATTATAAATAAATAAGGAGGTACTAGAATACTGTGGCGTTGGAATAAAGTCATAAATAATAGTAAGAACTAATATTTATTTCATAGATTTATGTGGATATTACATGCAGAAATTAGTATTACAAATACATATATATATAATACATACATACATATATACATATATATATATATATATATATATATATATATATATATATATATATTCCTAGCTCTGTCTGCTAAAGGTTCTAGATTCCAGAAACAGTGGCACCTCAATAGCAATGAGCATGCTTCACTACTGATATTTTTTAAAAATAATAATCATTCTCCCATATTAGTATGCAATATTTCTTAGAAAAATAGCCAATTCTATGGTTAAGACAGAAAAAAATACAAGATAAGACTCAGGGCACGTCTAAATGACACAGAAGCTAATGTGAAAGTTTTCCAATGGTCAAAGCTCAAATAATTTGACCAAAAAAATAAAGAATGGTATCATTGGGGTATAACCCAAAGAATAAAGTAAATATCCATGGATCAACAACACTACAAATAAATGATGCAATAAATAAATAAGTTGGGGAGAAAGGACAAGTTTTCCTTCAGAAGAATTCTAAATAATGAATGTAGATGAAGTGAAATAAGTAAAAAATCACAGTAATAATTGCTGCACCATGGCAGGATCTGTGGATGAATTTTAATATTAGTGGATCAAACTCTAGGAATTTAATATTTGCACAACCACGAAGTATCTCCAAATATTATTGATTATCATGATGGTTTTAATATATATCACAATTTTTTTGTTATTTCTACACTCAGATGGTAGAGTTTAGTTTTTCTTCTTTGAATGCAGACTTAGTTCTAATGACTTGCTTCTAGTGAACACAGTTAAAAATAGAAAAATAAAGCTTTACAATGGAGAAATTTAGCAGACATTGCCTTAATCAAATAATCAAAATGAATACTGCTACCAATAAGTTATTAGAGATGACCACTAATATAATTTGAAGAGAAGGATACTTCACTAAAATTCATACCCTCAGTCTAACCATGAGAAAATATTAGACAAACTCAAATTAAGAAACATTCTATAATTACCTAAGACTCTTCAAAAGTCTTAAGGTCGGGAAGAACAATGAAAGGCTGAGACACTGCTACAGATGGGAGGATTAGAAGAGACTAAGGAGACAGGATGACTAAATGATTGTGGTATCCTGCATTCGATTCTGCAGTATACCAAGTCAATAGTGGAGACAGCTTTTGAAATCTGAATAAAATTTGTATTTTAGTTAACAGTGCTGTGGTGAAGTTAATATCTTGGTTTTGGTAAATATAACACATGTAAGATGCTATAGTGTGGAACTTGAATGTCCCCCAAATGCCTGTATGTGAAAATCTTTGTTTCCATCCTGTGGCACTACTGGGAGGTAGCAGAACCTTTAGGAATGGGGTCTAGTAAAACAAACTTAAATCACTGGCAGCATACCCACGACAAGGATATTAGAACCCTAAACCTTGTTCTTCTTTCTTTGCTTTTTGGTCAGAGTGAAGGCAGTAGTCTTACTTGACCATATGCTCCATGCCATGAAATAATGCCTTTCCATTGGCCTAAAAGCAACTGAGTCAAATAAACATAGACCGAAACCAGGATCTATAATAAACCTTTCTTTTATGTTGATTGTCCTAGATATTTTGTCATAGTAGTAGAAAGTTGAATAACATGACAATACTACGGGAAGTTAAGAAAAGGGGATAGGGCAACGTATGTACTATCTTTACAACTCTTGTGTAAACATAAAATTATTTTAAAAAACAAGATTTTCTTAAATATCACATCACCTCATTTTGTTTTTGTGAGCATTATTAAATAAGTTACTACATTAAAAGGTTTTAGAACAGAGTGTACACTTCAATAAACGTTAGCCTTTTAATTATTTTTGTATTTGTTATTTGACAGTCATATCTGTAAATAGGAAACTAAGCATTTTTACTAAATTGGTTGAGAATTTTAACATTTTCCTGATGTTAAATTGAAACATTGAAAAGCAAGAAAAGGAAAATAATTTTAATGACATAGCACATACATGTCCACTGTTTTATGTTGTATTTCCTTCCAATATTTTCTAAATATACATGTATGTGTACATAAAATATTATCAAGGTAGTCTTTCGCCAAGTCCTACAGTAAAAGTCTTTCTCTGAAGGAGATAGCAATACCACTTAGCACTTATTTTGCATCTTATTTGTGCCATGGACTTTTAAGGAACTTTATATATGTAACTTCGTTTGACCATGATGATAGTGTCATGATGAAAGCTTTTGTACTATGAACCTCATTTTACAGAAGGTTGATATGACTTGCCCCTCAGAAGTTCATGTGCTGGAATCTTGGTCCCCAGTGTGGTGGTGTTGGGCCATGGCATCGTTAAGAGTGATTAGTTATTTAAGATGGGCTAATGCTTTTCATAGATGAATGAGCTCCTGTAGTCCCTGGACTGGATTGATGACCCTAAAAGTTTATTGTTCTAAAACACCTTGGCTTTCTCAGCTTGTGCACCTGCTTCTGCTCTCACCATATGACTTCTCTCTGCTTGTATTCCCACCATGAATCGCTACCCAGTCTGTGATGCAACTAAGGGGCTCTTGCCATCAGAATTGTAAACCAAAATAAATCTTTTTTTTTATGCATTACTTAACATTTGCCATTTTGTTATAATAGCACAAAATGGACCAAGATACAGGAAATGAAAAAAGAGAAGTTCACAAAAGGCACACTTACTACTAGAAGGTGGTAAAACCATGATTTCAACTGGCCTTAGATTCTATTTTGTTATCACTGCCTATACCACTTTCATACGTTTGGTTTACAAGGTTTCTGAAAACTTTAAGTGATGGCTTGAATTTTATGGGACTCTGAGTCATAGGAAGTGGTGTCTCACATTCACATCAGTACTGGTTGATATTTTACATCTCAGTTTGTCCTTTTCAGCTTAATACCAGGAAATGTTCCCTGAATGCAAACTGGGAAAAGTCGTGGGCTTAGTTCTACTTTTACTTCTCCCCTGGTGCAATCCTTGAAGCGATTATTGTGTGAGAGGTTCCTAGCTGGCATCCCATCTCAGGCAGGCTCCTAGTTTAGATGTTTGCCAATCTCTCTGTTCTCACTCGTGACAATAAATAGTTGTAAAATGTTGGAACAGTGAGTGCCAGTACTTGCCACAGAGTATTCTCCTGTAAGCAAAAAAAAAAAAAAAAAAAAAAAAAAGAATTCAAGGGAAGTCATTTGAAAAGTTTCATAAAGAAGTGTATTTAGAGCCGGGCGTGGTGGTGCACGCTTGTAATCCCAGCATTCAGGAGGCTGAGACCAGAGGATCCGGGTTCGCGGCCAGCCTCAGCTACCTAGTGAGGCACTCCGCAACTTAGTGAGAACCGGTTTCAAAATAAAGAATAAAAAATAGGGCTCGGGTATAGCTCGGAGATAGAATGCCCCTGAGTTCAATCCCTAGTACCAAAAAAAAAAAAAAAAAAAAGAAGTGTATTTAGATGCTTAGAAAAGGTGACTGAGAAAATGAGTGATATTAGCCACAGTAGGCATATGTGAATACCACTCCACAAAAAGTCCAATAGTTGCTTTTCATGTTTTTCCCAAAAGACCTTCACTGTCAAGTACTGAAAATAGGATTCATTTATTTGTGATGTAAGGTGGTTGTTGCAGATAAAATGGGGATAATAAACTCCCAGCCCATTCAAAAACTTTCTTGGCTTAAAATATCATGGAGTAGGAAAAGGAGATAATCAACTCCAGACACAATTATTCGTGTGTTTATTGGAGAAATTGGTATGTTGACTTATACTTTTCTCAGTGGCTTATTCTTGATGAATAGCTTCATGTATTAAATTGTATTTGAGTAGTCATAGATAACTGAGCTAAATTTATTTATTTTATTACTTTTTTTTTTTTTCAGTACTGGGGATTGAACTCAGGGGCATTCTACCTCCGAGTTAAACCCCCAGCCCTATTTTTTTTATTCTTTATTTTGAAACCGTGTCTCACTAAGTTGCGGAGGGCCTCACTAGGTAGCTGAGGCTGCCCGCGAACCCGGATCCTCTGGTCTCAGCCTCCTGAATGCTGGGATTACAAGCGTGCGCCACCATGCCCGACTAAATTTATTTTTATTCTTGGAAGCTTTCTAGTTGTCTGTATAACCATGTAGTGTAATTTATGCTGTATATTAAAAATAACCAACTTGAACACGTTAGATGATTTTCCCCCATAGTAGCATACCATCTGAGTAGTTATGGAGATAGACTTGAATAGCCATGTGTATGATAATTAAGAAGGTAATAGCTACAATGATAGGTACAAATAATTCAATCACATTCTCAGTCCCAAATGGTGCAATGTCTTTTGTAATACTTGTAGTAATATAATTGGTATGACTTGGTCTTTTTTTAAATGCAAATTCTTAAGTTTTAACTCTTGCTCCATTCATATTATCATAATGAGAAATAAAAACCACACTAATTTATAAGCCTCATCTATATAAAAGGGCTTTTCTAGCAAGAACTATTCTTTCCTCCAAGCTACATGAAGACCTGTTGTGACACAGCTCTTCTGACACATGATATATATTTCTTTATATTAGAGTTATATATGTCATCATGTCCTATTATTTATACTTTTTAGATTCAGCACACTTTTATTAAATTAATAATTATTAGAAATATTAGATAGTGATAATTAGAATTAAAATAATAATTTATTTACTATAACAAGGAAATGTTTTTGCATTCTTAAGCTATCCTGGACTGCTGACCCAAGATGTACTTTAAGAATCTGTTGAATGTGCAAGTTAATGAATCTCTATCTCTTTAATACTAAACTTTATCCTAAGAAATAAAATAAAAATGAAAAAAATGAGAGACATAATTTAGGATGCTTAATCAAACCATTTACTTACTAAACTCAGATATCCCATAAAAATGCAGCAAAACAAATGGAAATGAGATTTATGTATAAATTATTACTTATTAACTAGGTATTTGATAATTTTTAATTTAGTGAATGCTGATTAGCAAGATTGTGCTACCCCTTTATCATGGCAGTTGTAAAATTTAATTGTACAAATATCTCATGCTCAATGATCAAGGAATATATTCATGCTGGTATTTGCAAGGCAGAATATCAAAATGATATGTCACAACAAGGCTTTAGTAGATTTTAATTTCATTTTAGCAAAATATGAGTAAGCATGCTGCTCTGGTATTAAAAATGTATGACAATAGCATCTTTCAATTTTCCTGTTATTGGGAAATAATAAGATCACCTTGAAAGAGGTCAGTCAGAAAAACTGCTCACCGTGCTTGCCATTCACTAGCTTCAGAAAACCTGAGGCTGAGACAATTGAACATACACAAATTGCACAAAGGTGCAGTACAAGGTCCATTGCCAGTACAAACTTTCCATTCAAATGGACTCTTCTATTTTGAAATGCACTGTTATACAGACAATTGATTTATTGGTGGTTTATGGAGCATTTAAAATAACTAGGAATATGAGACTCGTGTAAGTTACAAAAAGGTACGAGGCAAGAAATATTGAACAGGTAACCTAACATGCAGACAGTGCATATATCAACTAGACAAATGTCGAACTTTCAAATTTGTAGACAAATGAAAGGGCATTTCTGTGGAATGGTACTTTTGCAGCACACTGTGGCCAAACATAAAATAAAACAAAAGTGTTCCACTTAATAGATTCCTATCTAATTTATTCTATAAGTTACCTAATGGCTCATTCCACAATATTTTTCACATAAAAACACAACTGAAATTTAAAATTAATGCAGCTTCTATGGCTAGTTTAGAAGACAAACATTTGCTCATTTCCAAAAATTTAATCAGTCCTCATCATTTTTTTTTTCAAGACCAACACACCAAATTAAAAGCTTAGGGTAAGAAGATAAAAAAAAATATTAAAATTCTTCAACTTGTATTACCCAGGGTTTTTGACCAACTAATTAGTTTCTTGTATCTAGACACAAATTGCACTGTATCTCTGAATTGTGACAAATAGTCTTTAAGAAAAAAATGGCAAAAGAAAATAATAAAGCTGCCCTAATTTTTATATTTTGAAGCCAAAATAAAATAAAAGCAGACTAGGAAGTGGAAATAAAATAAAAGCAAACAGAAATGGGCACAAAAAACAGGCCTATTTGTGAGGTCAGGGTATGTATGAAATTATAAAAAATGTAAATATGACTTAAATCTTTGCTAGAAGCTTTCTAAAGACCTATTTCAAAATTTTTTTGTATCATGTACATGTAGTGGCAAATATAGTGATGGGGATGAAAGCAGCTATATTTATAATTCTATTCCCACCAAGGTACACTGTGAAGGTTATCAGTGCCTTTCTACACCTACAGAAATGGGCCAAGATCATTGGTCTCCAAGTAGAAGTTGAATATAAAACTTTTGTGATCTTTCTGTATTCCAATAGTTTATTAGATTTCAAAGCTGGATGTTTATAGAGTCTTGAAACTCAATCAGAAAGAAGGTTATTTTATTTTTTGTAGTACTAGGGGTTGAACTCAAGGACATTCTACCTCCAAGATATAAACTCAGCCCTATTTTATTTTTATTTTTATTTTTTTTAATTTTGAAACAGGGTCTAGCTCCAAAGTACTGGAGTGTGACCTTGACAACACAAGTTGATTGCTTAGAGATTTTGCTCCCAGAAGACAATAAATTCAGATTCTTTTTTTGAAGATTAAGCATTATACCAAAAGATACAAAATAAAAAAGTGCATTTCATTGCCTTCCCCTCTCTCTCTCTCTTGATTCATACTCAACCCGCTTATTTCACTTTATTATATTATCATGATATGATATTCCTGCAGAGAGGCAGGATTCATATTAGATTTTCCATTAGCCCTTGAATTCTAGTCTATTTCCATCTATCATGCCAGATATTTCTGGAACAGTTCTCCCTATGCATTATCTTTGTAATGAGAGGAGAGAATTGGTTTTGAGGATAGGAGAGAAACAGTCATGAAGTGGTTAAGGGAACAATGGTGGAGGGATAAATGGGTAAGAAATATCTGAACCTGGTGGTAGAAGTAGTAGAACTATTCTTAACAAGTGTGAATAGAAGCAATGTGACATCAGTTCCAAGCTCTGATGAATTGTCTTTAAAGCATTCAAAGATTTTGCTATTCTTACATTTCCATCAATCCTTTATTTTTAAATGTAGGAATTTGGTTCTTTTTCAAGACCATGTTTTCTTTGTGTGCCTTGTTTACTTCGAGTTCTAGCAAGTAACACATCATGCAAATCAGGTTTATTTTAATCTCTGCTTGGCTTCCTTAATTAAAATAGTGAGAGGATGAATTCTCTTATATTGCCTATAAATATATCTTTCATAAATAGAATGTTTATAAAAACATTGAGTATGTTATGAGTGTTGAAGTCTTTTCAAAATTGAACATAGAAGATTTCCAGTCATTGACTCAACTAACATAGTATCTTTAATGCATATGACATTTAAAAATAGCAAACTGTTTGCCAGTTTTGGTGGCACATGCCTGTGATCCTAATGCTGGGGAGGCTGAGATAGGAGAATCACAGATTTGAAGTCAGCATGCAGAAATTTAGTAAAGTCCTATTTCAAAAAAAAAAGAAAATAGGCAGGACATGGTGGCGCACACGCTTGTAATTCGAGTATTTGGGAGGCTGAGACCAGAGGATCTGGGTTTGTGGCCAGCCTCAGCTACTTAGTAAAGGTCTCCACAACTTAATGAGACACTGTTTCAAAATAAAGAATAAAAAATAGTAATGGAGTATAGCTCAGAGGTAGACTGCCCCTGGGTTTAATTCTCTGTATCACAAAACAACAATTAAAATAGCAACTATTGCTATAGGGCAATATTATAATGAGCTCAGTTTTTCCCAATAAGAAATATAAAAGTTTATGAGGATAGATCTTCCTTCCTCCTCCCTCCACCTGTCTGCCTTCCCTTCCCCTTCCTCTTCTCGTTCCTCCCCTCATTCTTCCCTCCCACCTTTCTCTTTTCTTTTATTTCCTTCCTTTTTTCTTTTCCTTCCTCTCCTTCCTTCCTTCCTTCCTTCCTTCCTTCCTTCCTTCCTTCCTTCCTTCCTTCCTTCCTTCCTCTCCTCCTCCTCCTTCTCCTCCTCCTCTTTCTCCTCCTCCTTCTCTCTCTCTCCTTTTTTTCTTTCTTTCCTTCTTTCTTTGTTTTTCTTCCACAGTGCTATAGATCCAACACAGATCTCCAAGCTTGCTAAGTTGGCACTCTACCACTGAGCCACATGTCTAAACTCCAGAGGTCCTTTCTTTTCCTTCTACTTTTTCAATTCCTGTCTTACTTATTCTGATGAAATCATTGATAGTTCTATTAGTACTTAGTAGTCAAATAAAGATATCTGAAATATACAAGTGATGTGTGAATGAGTGGATATATCACTTTGAATCTCATTCTGAAGTATAATTACAATGCACAGTAAAATTATTAAAAATACCAATTCCTTTTTTCCATCTTTTGGGAATAATATAAATCATGGAGACATAATTTTTCTAAACATGAAAAATGTTTAAGGAAGGTAATAAGATTAATTCATTAAAATAATACTTACAGGTTTTTAGCATATACCAGCTGGGCATGATAGGGCATCCTGTAATTCCAGTAATTGGGAAGCTGAGTCAGGAGGATCACAGGTTCAAGATAAGTCTCAGCAACTTAGTGAGACCTAGCAATACCCTATTTCAAAATAAAAGGTCAAGGGATATACCTCAGAGGTAGAATGCCGCTGGATTCAATCTCTAATACCACAAAACAAACAGAAAACAAAACAAAAAATAGCACTTACCAGTTTTTAACATACACCAGGAACCATATTAGAAGTTGAGAATAAGCTAGGTGTGGTGGCTCATGCTTATAACCCCAGTACTTGGGAGGCTGAGACCAGAGGATCTAGGTTTGCAGTTAGCCTCAGCTACTTAGTGAGGCACTCTGCAACATAGTGAGACCCTGTTTCAAAATAAAGAATAAAAAATAGGGCTGGAGGCGTAGCTTGGAGGTAGAATGCCCCTGGGTTCAATCCCCAGGACTGCAAAAAAAAAAAAAAAAAAAAAGAAGTTGAGGATATACTAAGGAACATGGCACAATATTCCAAAATAGTAAAGACTGACCATAAATTATATGACCTAAATTGCATTTTAGGCAAATAATTTAAACAAAATTTGAAACAATTTTGTGAAAACAACTAAGAATTAGGAATCTGGGAATCTAATATTCAGGGATGGAATATATGGATTTTAGGACTTTCCCCATAATTATTGATATAGAACATTTACCGCATATGTATGTCATTAAGTGAGGGGAGAGAGAGAGAGAGAGAGAGAGAGAGAGAGAGAGGGAGAAAGAGAGGTGAATTTACGAAACTAAGTTTGTTTCTGAACACTGAGATGCTGCTTGGACATCATGGTGACATTTCCCAGTCAGCGATTGAAAATCTGGATCCAATCCGGAATTCAGCAATAAGACCAGGCTACAAATACGGATTTGAAATGCATAACTTTCTTGTAATATTTGAATAACTGGTGAGGTGTCCCTACCCATAGAGAAAACAAAAATAAGATCATGAGCATGGAAATTAGTGAAATAATAAAGCTGTGTGTGTGTGTGTGTGTGTGTGTGTGTGTGTGTGTGTGTGTGCAGTACTGGAGATTGAACCCAGAGTTGTTCTGTCTCTGAGCTGCAACGCCCAACCCGTTTCATTTTTTGAAATTAAAAATTTGAAATGTTTTGCTAAGTTACCTCACCCTGGCCTTATACCTGTGATCTTCCTGTCTCAGCCTCCCAGGTACTGGCATTAAGGTGTGCACCGCTACACTCACATCATAGTGAGTTTCAGAGTGATATATGTATACATTGCTTGATGTACTACCCTCCACAGCCCACCCAGCTCTTCCCTTCTCGCTCTGCATTAGTGAGATTGGTAGTGATCCCTTCATATATGGACATAACATCATTTGAACTGTTTCCTTCCTCTATCCTCTTTTCCCCCTCCTCAGCTTCCTCTCTGGTCCCCTTCAACTAGTCTATTGATCTCTCTCCTCATGTATCTGAAGTCTTTTTTGTTCTTATTTTCTCCCTAGCTACCACATATGAGAGGAAGCATATGACCCTTGGTTTTCTGAAACTGCCTGATTTCACTTGGCATAATATTCTCCAGTTCTATCGATTTTACTGCAAATGACATTCTTTCATTCTTCTCTATGGCTGAGTAAAATTCCACTGTGAGGCAGTAGTTTTCAAAGAATTCTAAGGAGAAAGGACCAGAGCAATTGTAGGAAAAAATATTCTAAACAGTCTTTAAACTATAGATGATGTATAATATCAGAAGTATTCTCATTAGTGTTTAATTTAGATAAAGCCTGGCAGGAGTATTTTGAGACAATATGAAATAAGAAATAGTTATATGAATCTACTTTAGTGAACAAATTAATGGTGACCTGGGCTGAAGAGAATGTGTCAAAAGTGATGGTTTGCAATGGCTTCCCTCATTGATGCTCATAAATCCATTCTGCTGCCTTATGTAGGTTCCACTTGGGCAGTTCTGGATATTATTAGCCAACAGGATGACTCAAACAGCTGTTTATGAGTCAATGTCCTCTATACATTGAGAACTTTGTTTCTTGTCCTTAGGTGTGAATTGTTTTATTCACAAGTATCATAATGACTTTCTTTCTTTTCAGTTTCCTACTCATTTTTAACTATAAATCAACTTCTAAGGTCTCAATTGACAACTAGGTCATTATTGGACAAACCCAGATACTGTGAATTTAAAGTAAATTAAGCATTGCCTTTCCACTGAGGAGGTAGGGGCCACTTCCAATGCAGTAGGAGATGATTGTCTCAGAGTAAACATATTTCTAACTTCACACATTAAATATAGTTACCTATTTGTAAAAAAAAAAAATAGCCAAAGTAGCTACCCAGTCCCTATGGATTTATCTGTTCTTGATTTGAAATTATATTTTGTGATAGTATTAACACATCAACTGTTTTCTTTCCAAATGTGTGTGAAAATGTTATTTGACTAGTGACCCAAGGAAAAATAATTTTGTAGAATTAATTTAAATCATTGAATTTAGTCAGTTTTGCTAGTATCTTCATTTACAGGTCCAGAGAAAAATGTGTCACACTATAGATTAGGAAACTGAGGCTTGAAGAGTTTAAATAAACTCCAGTTATCCAGTAAATTTCCTGTCTAATTTGACTTTATAATACACTTTGTATAGTACCGGGCTATCAACAAACCCAATTGAAAATTTGGAACTAAATGAAGGAATCTATGAATAATCACAATAATTTTTATAGTCACAAACATGCTCCAAAAAAGGTTCTTCAATCACTGAACTGTCAGGAATTCAAAATTAGATGCATATTGATCCAGACAATGCAAAATATGGAAAATTCCCTTGAACAACACTTGAAAAGTCTTCATAATTTAATGATCATTGAATATATGCCCATAAAAGATGAGAGACATGTTTAAACATAAAATATTATCTCAAGAGCTAGATATTTCCCAAATTCACATCAAGTATTTTCATCTTTGGTTGAAAAGAGGCTTTGAGAATATTTTATCACTGTTTCAAGTAGTATAAACTACCATAAAGGTCAATCCTTTTAAGCAATTGAGAAAACACAAAAGCATGATTATTTGCATTATGAAATCCAATAGTCTAATACCAGCTGACTGAAGAAAATGGCTGGGTACCTGAATTCCTGGCAACGTGCATTTTCACAAATGTTTTAGTTTTTTGTTGACACAATGCATTTGACTAAACTTTTCTATTCTTTCAGCAAAATAAATGTTCTCAAAAGCCCTATTGTTCGTTGGTCAACAACAACCCCCCAAAAAATGTTCAGTTCTTGACTTTATTATGAGTACAGAATGTACTTTTATTCTTTCCCTGTCAACAGCATACTTTGGTATTTTGACAAGGGGAAGAAAATGAATTGCATTATATTGTGACCAACATCATTTTGGAAATTTATTCTTTTGGCATAATATGTAGATTTTTTTCCTGGAATATAAAAAAGGAGCACTCTGTAATATAAGTACATGGTTGGAACTAATTTAGAAATGTATAAATCCCAGTTTATACAATTCTCAGCCAATAAGCTTAAAGTGCTTTTTTTCTAGTATTAACCAATAATTAGCCCATGTCATTTGTGTAACTCAATTAACTCTTATTCAGTTTATTTTGAACAATTTTATTTTTGTGCTTCTCAAACTCTTAAAAGCATATAGTGAATGAATATTCCTAAAACAACAAAAGAAACTTAGTAAGTCTTCTGGCATCCCCTATTTTAGTCAAATATTTGCACAGAAGGTCAATTTTATGTTTAACACATGATAATTTTTAGACAGAGGAATTATAATATCACATGCTTTTTGTGATTGCACAAAGATATTCCAATACGTGCTGTCTTTTCAGATTCATTGACACTACCCCCAGCATAGGTACCCTGTTTTATCAGAGGACTTCCTATGATCTAAATATGCCTTGTTCCTCCTAAACTCAAGTCTTTGTCTGAGCACTGAAAGTCAGTTTCTCTATATCTCTTTGTAAACTTTATTTTTTTAATTGGTGCATTGTAATCATCTATCTTTGTTACGTATAAGCTGATAAAGGAATACATGCACACATTTCTCATTTAACCCTTCCCCAATTCCCGTCCCCCTTCCTCACCCTCCCTCATTCTCAGGTTCAGTTTAGTGATTGACTTTGATATGTTTGTGAAAGTACATCATGTGCATTAGGGTGCCCTCCCCCATCACCTTCAGTTAAGTCAATTCTTTTCTCACCTAAGGTTTCTCCTTCTTCATCTGGAGTCCCTCCTATGCTCCATTTTCTCCCTAGCTTCCACATATTAGGGAGAATATATGATTTTTTACTTTTTGTGACTGATTAATCTCACTTAACATAATGTTTTCCAGTTGCATCCATTTACCTGCAAATGACATGGCTTTTTTATCCTTTATGGCTGAGTAAAATCCCATTGTGTATATATCCCATAGTTTTCTAATCCATTCATCTGTCGATGAACATCTTGACTCGTTCCATAGTTTGGGAATTGCAAATTGTGCAGCTATAAATATAGACACACATGCATCAATCTGATAGTTTGGTTTCCATTCTTTTGGGTAGATACTCAGAAGTGGTATTGCTGGATCATATGGTAGGTTCATTCCCATTTGTCTGAGGATCCTCCATACTGTTTTCCAAAGTGGTTGCACTAATTTGCAATCCCACCAACAATGTATTAGGGTTCCCACTTCTCCACACCCTCGCCAGCATTTGTTGTTGTTTGTGTTCTTGATGATTGCCATTCGGATTGGGGTTAGGTGAAATCTCAAGGTAGTTTTGATTTGCATCTCTCTGATTACTAATGATGTTGAACATTTCCTCATATATTTATTGGACATTTATTTTCTTCTTTGGTGAGGTGTCTATTTAAGGAAGATCAATACATGGGATTGCAGTAAACTGAAGAGCTTCTGTGCAGCAAAGGAAACTATCAAGAACCTCAAAAGAGAGCCAACAGAGTGGAAGAAAAATTTTGCCAGCTACTCTTCTGGTAGAAGATTAATATCTAGAATATACAGAGAACTCAAGAAACTCATAGCTAAGAAAACAAACAACCCACTCATTTTTCTATATCTTTTCCTGGCCAACTCAGAGTCCTTTATCAGCTATAACTATACTTTGGGTCATTACAGCTTCCCATATGTAGTTCCTTTTAAAGCTTTCCTTATGTTAAATTGTTTACTTATTTTCCATTCTTGCAAGACCATGTGTTCCTTGAGTGAAATGTAATATATTTCATCATTGCAGGTCTAGTTTTGAAACAATCTGTATCTTCTTTTCAGTCTTTCCAGAACTTTTATTAAGTTAATTCATACCCAGCAAATCTTCACTATATGCAATCTGACTGACATTTGATTTACCAAAATTATTCCATCATAAAGTCTTATAAATATTAGATATTAAGATAGCTATAATTGATGTAATGTCTATTTTTAAAAATAATGAGGCAGCTTTAAATTGTACCTGTGGAAATATATCTCATGAACACAAGACTATATAAATTTTATGAATCTCATTTAGTTGGCATGTATCTCATCATTTTTGAATATGTGAATTATTAATTAAACATTAAAGCTTAACATAAATTCTTTTAAATTATCTTTTTCTTATATTTGACAGAAAGTGAAAGACAGTGTTACCAATGTTTTAGAATCCAGAATCCAGGAACACTGTCATGTACAAAATGTATGGGGACCAATTGAATAACATCACAACATCATTCTAGGAAATAATTCTTGTAAAAAGTATTTCCAGAGGTGGTTCTTGATTTAGTTATTTTGCCAGATGGATGTGTCAAGTTTTATATAAGTAAATGTTGGTTTTTCTATGGAAAGAGGAAATTAGAAAGTAAATCAGGTATGAAGAATTCAGAAGAGAAAAGTCTTTAAAGCTGCAAATCTTTTAAAAGTGACCCATTTATAAATAGAAATGCATAGATAAATATGACTGAAACATTGATTTATTAGGAAGAGATCAACAATTCACATCATTGTCAGTTACTAGAAATCATTATAGAATGAAGTAAAGATACTTTTAACAAATAAAGATGTTAACATTAAGATTATACTTGGGAATATGAGAAGAGAAAAATTATGATTATATTTTTCCTAACTTAGAATATATCTTTTTACTTACCTATTCCAAATGAAAAATATTGAAGCCTTTTCAGACTACAAATTATGTAGTTACATTTGTTAAATATGCTTTTATTAGTCATCCTTCTGTTATTGTGATAAAATACCTGAAATAATGAGCTTAAAGAAAGGAAAGTTTATTTTCTTTTATGGCTGTAGAGGTTCCAGTCCATAATCAATTGGCCTCATTGATTTGGGGCCTGTGGTGAGGCAGCCCATCATAGAAGGGAGTATGTCACATGGTAGAACAGAAAGCAGCTCACCTCATGGTTGAGATGACAGAAAGGAAGAGATTTTAATCCCAAATCTCTTTTAGGGACATGTTCCAAATGACCTAAAATCTTCCAATAGGCCCCACTTCCTAAAGACTCCACCATATTCCAATAGTGCCACAGACTGGAAACTAAGTCTTTAGCCCATGAGTCTTTGAGGGACATTCAGAATTCAAACTACAACTATCCATATGTAAAGTTACTAGCCAATTACTGTAATAGCTAATATGTAGATTATGCTATTTAACAACCTTATCTGGATAACATTTGCAATATTAATAGCACAGCATGTTGATTATTCCAATCACAGTGGCATCTTCCTTTCTGTGGCCTATATAAACTTATGTCTACATATCTCCTTTTAGTATTTATTGCATACTTCTTACATCTACCAATCTATTTATATATCCAATAACAACTATAGAATCAAAATAACAGAGAATTCCTCACTGTAGCATCTAGGACCAAGGCAAAATAATATTCATCACCTTTTGTGGAAGCCATTTTGGATGGTAGGTATCCTCAGGCATTATTTCTGCTGGTCTCCATTGCAGATGGGGTCTGAGCACTGGATGCCCATGCCCCTCCTTCCCTAGTTTATTCATGGTTATTACCAAGACAGAAGTGCCTAATGACTTCCTTGAATTCCAGAAACTCCCCCTTGCCACCATTATAAAGAGGCCTCTCTACCTACTTCTGAAAAGCAGGTTATTCCCTTTTTAACTCAAGATCTACTAGCATGCAGAATCCTGGATGAAATGTGACATACATACACAATGGAGTTTTACTCAACCATGAAGAAGAATGAAATTATATAGTATGCAGAAAAATGGATTGAACTGGAGAACATCAGGCTAAGTGAGATAAGCCAGATCCAGAAAATCAAGAGTTCCATGTTTTATTTTTCATGAGTAGAAATTAGAGAGGAAAAAAGAAAGAAAAAGGGACTTAAGAAAATAAAAGAGAGACCTAAGTGGAAGAGAATCTACAAGGAAGGAAACAGATCAAATAACGTAATGTGTATATGTGAATGTCTCACTGTGAATATCACTATTCTGTACAATTGCAATGCACCAAAAATAATCTCATTAAAAAGAACCCTGAATGACTACCTGGCAGTCATAACAATAATTTAGGTAGAATTCTGATTTGTGTCTTCTTCTAGAAGGCTTCCTGAGTGGAACAGGGTCTATTACCTGGCAGATCCTAAAGTTGAATAAACAGGCAACATACATTCCTTAAATAGGGAAGGGGGAGTGAGGAAGGACATGCATGGCAGATGTGGTGTGTCCTCTTACCTTATCCTTGCCCTTCATACCCCAGGGCTCATTATAACCTCCTGCTGCCAACATCTACATTTCTTTACTCAAATGCTGGGAAATTAAAGCCTCCAGAAACAGTTTTTAATAAGATACTTACTGGCATTGAAGTATGACTCTGTGAGACCTTTCACCTCTTGGTAGTATAAAAGTGAATCGTGTATTTTCCAGGGGCTCACAGAGTCAGCCTGTGAATTACAAGCTTGCTCTCATAGTGGAAAAAGCATGAGAGAGTAGCTTGTACTGAACTCCTTCCTCTCCTGTTCTACTTCTTCACATCCTACTGGTATACTTTAGCCTCTATAAGTACATTCCTTACATTTGGATCCTTGCCTCAGCTTCACCATCTGGAGGAAGCCATGTTAATACAAAGAGGTCACTTGTATTTCTAGCCTTGTGTTATCAGATCCAAGGATTCTTCCTATAAGAATGTTGGCATCATATCACTGTTACAAGTTTAAAATACATATGACATCTTGTGAGACAGCATCGTCACCTCACCTTGTCATTTTTCCCAACCTAGTATTTATAGATGTACCTTTAAGAAGTCATTCAACTTTCCATCATCTTACTTGTTTCTAAATGACTGTGTGCCCTAAGAACCAGCCAATTCCATGGTCCCTTGCTGACTATTGTACATTTTTTACTGTAAAGTGGGTCTTTCCTTGGTCAAGGCAATGTGGAGGGGGATTCCATAAGGATAAATAAAACCTTCTTCAAGCCTTCGCATAGTGATGCTGCCTGAGGGCCTAATGAAAGAATGTCAACCCCACACCTAGAGTATTATCAATCTCAACGGAAATGAATTGCCCTCCCCGCCCCCTGCCCCACTTAGGAAGATGATTTCAACACAATCATCTTCTATCCAGGGCTGGGTCATCTTCCTTAGGAGTAGTGTCTTACCATGAAGCAATATCAGTCCCTACTGCTTCTGACATGTCACAAAATTAGCAACAGTAGCTAAACCAGCATTGGAGAGAAGCAGCCCAAGGTCATGCTGCCGGCCCACCCCATACATAAGCTTAATCCCTTCCACCAAGGCTATGCGGTTCATGAGCCCATTGTGTAAGCACTGCAGTGGCCTGGTGTAGAGGCTGCACACCATCTAAAGGACAAGTCATCCATCTACTAATTGTTGAGATGCTCTTCTGCAGTCCATGATGTTCATAGAAAGCATGTCATATGAGAATTATAGCTGTTAAAAAAGCCTTCATGATAGTGTACACAGACATGTTGAGCCCCAAATAGGAACAGCTAGGGCAACTGTGTTTGCCACAGCAAGGGACACCATGTAACATTTCTATCATTTGATCTTTCCCATAACCTGCATGAAAACCAAAATTCTCCCTTTAATCTAACTGGTAAACTTTAAACCAATCGACTTACAGAGTCTGAATGACATTCTTATAAGCTTCAGTATTTTTTCTTTTCTTTTGGTACTGGAGATTGAACCCAGAGGCATTCTGCCTCCAAGCTAAACATTCAGACCTTTTTATTTTTTAGTTTGAAACAGGTCTTGCTACATTGCTACAGTCTCACTAAATTGCTGAGGTTGTCCTTGAACCTGAGAATTTTCTGTCTCAGTCTTCCAAGTTACTGGAATTTCAGAATTTTGGTTCAAATTCTGTGATCATTTTACTAAGGCCCAGCAGCATTTAGAATTCACCCACAGCAGATTCACTCAATACATTTTTATCTTTGGTTTCAGAATAGTGAATGGAATATTGATCATAGCTGGGCCTCAATCCTTCCCAGAATATGTAATTTAGATAGTATGAAGACATTACAAATGTGTTATAAGAAATACCAGACATTCTAATAAATCTCTAGAAATCGCTCTTATAATGTTTCCTGTTTGAGCTGAAGAAAATTACTTTCTGATCAGCAATCAGGAAAAAAATAGCTAAGTTATTCTATCTGAGGAAAAAAGCTGTTAGCAACAAGTTGGGAAGCTGCAGGCACAGAGCTTGCTAGATAGGAACTTGCAAAATGGCAATTTAGTGTCAGCATTTGTATGGAATGCATACTAGGCACAGGCACCGTGGTGGTTTTCTGTTGACATTCCTATTCCTACTTTAAATCGCTATTTAGATTGAGACCATAGGGTGGGGGGGGGGGGCGGAGAGGATCAACCCAGTCTAACAGAGAGAACATAGGGGGCTGAAAAATATTCAAAATCAAACATACAGGGCTTCATAGCTTGAAGAAATGCACCGTGGCTTCTACCTGGCTGCTGCTGTTGATATAAGAGTTGAGCTAGAAGCAGGGTATCAGTCTCAGAAGGAAGATCTTCTCAGTTTGGTGCTTCATTACAGAAATGTCATCTCTGTTTGAAAAACTTTGTAACTAACATAATGTGTCTGTACATGGTGGCCTTCAAAGAAATAGTCCTGGGTGGGGATAGAGGACCTTTCCAGTTTGGAGCTTGTTTTTCAAAAGCTAAAGAGCCAAGCATATTAAAAATTTCATTTTTTATCTCTGCATTCTCAATATCCTCCGTTCAAAAAATATTTAAAACAAGCTAAAGAGTGTGAGTGTTTCACCTGAAATTAGTGAGCTCAGAGGAAGCTTCAAAAAGAGGGTACTATGTGAGCAAAGACTTGGTTGAGATCGTCTCAAGTAGCAGGAACAGGCCATGGTAGTCATCATAAACAATGAAGCAGTTACTGTTTGATGTTGCCCATCTGTCCATTTATCTTTTCAGGCAAAGAGGAAAAAGCAAAATTTCCATAATTCAGAAAAGAGCACAAAATAGATCTTAGGTATGCTTTGTTAAATTATCTCCCTGTATATTATCACCCCATATCCTCATCAAATTTTCATACTTTCATTCACTCCTCCTTTTAACTTTTTTAATCCAATAGGGAAAAAATGTATCTTTCTTTCATTATCTATTTTAATTAATACTGTACACCTAATTAGTATTATTGCATATTAGTCATGTCTTTAAAATTTATTTTTATGAAAAATATAATTTTTCCAAAGGAACAGGATATGTGAAATGGTTACACAATCCAAAACATCATCCTTTAAGAATTTGTTTTGCTTAATGTTTGCTAGTTGGTAGCCTATTAAATGTAGACATCTTGCTAATGTCAGCTCAAAAGTGGCAGGAAACATTTCATTATTTTTCTCAATCACACCAACGTGCCAGAATTCTTTTCCATCACAGCCTGTTTATCACTGCCTACCCTCCCCATTTTCATCCTGTTTTATAATCTGCACAAATTCTAATAATTATTCCAGATTTCATATCAAATATATCACTCATCCAGAAAATTATTTGTGGACAGGACTGAGTCCAATATCTACGCTACTTAGTCATTTTTATTGTACATATTCAAGATGGACCACATGATGATTTTATATATGTGTACATTGTGAAATGTTAATGATAACCAAGCTAATAAGCATGCCCACACCTCACATTATTACCATTTTACTTTGTAGCACAAACTCTTGAGATCTACTCTCTTGGGAAATTTTAAGTATATAATGTACTATTAACTATATTACCATGCTATATATTAGATCAGCAGAGTTTGTTCACTTTATAACTGAAAGTCTATACTATTTGACAAAAATCATCCCTTTTCCCCACCTCCAACACTCTGCTATGCTCAACTCTGTTTCTATGAAATCAATTTCTCTGTTCCATATATTTGTGCAGGATTTTTCTTTGTGTGTCTGTCTTATTTCATTAGCATAATGTCATCAAGTGGAGATATGCTCCTGCAAATGGCAAGAGTTCCTTCTTTTGTAAATCTGAGTAATATTCATATAACAAAACATAATGTATATTTATCCATTTGTCTGTCAATGGACACAAGTTGTTTCTATGCCCAGGAGATTTTGGATAGTAAACATGGGAGAGCAGATATCTCTTCCATATGTTAACTGCATTTCCTTTGTGTATATGCCCAGAGGTGGGGTTGCTGAGTCATATGATAGATCTATTTTCAGTTTTTTGAGAAAATTCCCTACTGGTTTTCATAAGGAGTATACCAAGTTATAATCCCACCAACAGTGTATATGAGTTCTCTTTTTCCCCATTCTCTTCAACACTTTGTTATCTCTTATTTTTCTAACAGCCATCCTAACAGGTGTGAAGGACTATTTCATTGTGGTTTTGATGTATATTTCCCTGCTGATTATTAATATTGAGCATTTTTCATACACCTATTGGCCATTTGAATGTCTTCCTCACAAGAATGTTTATTCATATCTTTTACCTATTTCTTAATAATTATTTATTTTTCTTCAATTGAGTTTTTGTGTCCCTTATATATTTTAGATCATATCCCCCTACAAAAATGCATGTTTTTCAAATACTTTCTTCTATTCCATAGATTGACTTTTAGTTTTGCTGACTTTTGCTCTCCAGAAACTTTTTAGTTTAATGTGGGAGCATTGTTTATTTTTGCTCTTGTTGCCAATGTTTTGGGTCTATTGAAAAAAATCATTGCCAAGACCAATAATAGGAGGTGTTCCCTCTTATTTTACTCTGAGATTTTCAAAATTTTAGGTTTCAAACTTACATCAGTAATTTATTTTGAGTTGATTTTTTTCTATATGGAGTAAGATAAGATTCCAACCATATTCTTTTGCATGTGGATATCTAGTTTTTACAATCTTAATGATTCAAGGGACTATCCTTTAACCATTGTATCTTTGTGGTGACTTCACCTAAAATTGGTTACGTGGGCTTATTTCTAGGATCTCCATTCTGTTGTATTAGTCTGTGTCTATTTTTATTTCAGTACCATACTATTTTGATTATGATAGATTTATATATTTTGAAATCAGGTAGCCTGATACATCCAACTTTAGTTTTTTTCAAGATAGTTTGATTACTTAGGGTCTTTTGTGGGTCCATATGAATAAAAATAACATAAATTACATGAAAATAATGAAGGATAAAAATCATATAATCCTATCAATATCACAGTTGCATAAAATCATTTGACAAAATTCAAAATTTTTCATCATAAAAATACTCTTGACAAATTCAGAAAGAAAGGAATATACCTCAACATGATAAAGGTCATATGACTACTCTATAATTAACATCATACTTGATGGTAAAAAGCTGAAATCTTTTTCCTCTTAAATCAGAAACAAGAAAAGCAAGGATACCCCATTTTTGCCACTTCTATTTAACATAGTACTGGAAATTCCATCCAGAGTCACATAAGAAAAAAGAAATAAGAGCTATCCCAATGAGAAAGGAAGATGTAAATTATTTCCATGTGCAGATTATGTGATTATATACATAGAAAACTTTGAAGAGTCCACCAAAAATCTGCTAATATGAATAATGGAGTTCAGTAAATTTTCAGGCTAAAAAACCAACATACAAAATCAGTTGTGTATCACTAAGGCTGAAGTATCCAAAAAAGAAATTAAGAAAATAAAATAATTCCATTTAAAATTTTATCAATAGAATAAAAGCTAGGAATCAGTTTAAGCAAGGAAATAAAGTATCTGTACACTGAAAATTGTAAGATATTCATAAAGAAAAATTGAAAAAAAATACATAAATAAGCTATTTCAACCTTGTGTTCATGGATTGAAAGAATTACTTGTTAAAATGCCCATACTATCCAAAGTGATTTTAAAAGTTAGAGTAACTTCTATCAAGGTTTCAGTAACTGTTCCCAGAAAAATAAAAATCAATTCTGCTATTTTGGTTAGAATTTTATGTATAATTGATTGCTTTTATATTTTACCACTATTATTTAAAAAGTATTGTAAAGCAGCCGGGAGTGGTGGCGCACGCTTGTAATCCCAGCATTCGGGAGGCTGAGACCGGAGGATCCGGGTTCGCGGCCAGCCTCAGCTACCTAGTGAGGCCCTTCGCAACTTAGTGAGACTCGGTTTCAAAAATAAAGAATAAAAAATAGGGCTGGGGGTATAGCTCGGAGGTAGAATGCCCCTGAGTTCAATCCCCAGTACCACAAAAAAAAAAAAAAAAAAAAAT
>PVLC010005103.1:6999-79133 GCA_004027655.1 Graphiurus murinus | reverse complement strand
CTCCCACCCGCCAAGCTCACCGTTAGCCCAGTGAAACTCCAGGAATTTTCTTTTTTCTTTTTCTGCGGTACTGGGGAAAGAACCCAGGAGCTATTTTATTTTTATTATGAACAAGGTCTCACTATGTTGCTGAGAGCCTTGCTAAGCTACTGAGGCTGGTCTTGAACGTGTGATCTTCCTCCTCTCAGCCTCCAAGTACTGGGACTACAGGTGTGCACCACCACGCCTAGCAAACTCCAGGATTTTTTTTTTTTTCTTACTTTCTAGGAACACACTCTTAGCTACCAGTGAGGGGAGATGAATTTGGAATCATGAGAATCGCTAGTTGTTGCAAGGGCCTGGAGAAGATGTGCAGGATCATCCCGAGAAACCGACGGTTCCCACCTCAGGCTTCTATTGTACATTACCACAGGGATCAAGGTCGCTGTGACTGAGAAGAGAGGATGTTGCCCTCCATTAGTACCCACTGCAGGGAAGAAGTTACTAAAGACAGCAGTGCTTAGCGCATTAGCAGAAATGGTTGCATGAAAATAAATGATTTAACACAGAAACAAACAAACAAACAAACAAACAAACAATAAAGTTCTCTAAAATCTGGCCATAGAGTGTGGAACCTACCTTCTTGCATTCCCATTCCCAATTCTAGTCTTCCTCTTTCTCTATAGGTATAAGTTTTAGCCTTGTCTTCAGGCTACTGTCCACAAATCCCCCCCACTGAGAAATGGTTTTCCCTTTCCATTCTGCCTGTCCCTTCCTAGCTTTCTTCACAGTTAGGTGTTTGAAGAAGACTTTCTGGAGTGACAGCTTTCGTTCTCCCTCCAGTGTGCTGCCCATATTTTCCCCCATGTGATTTTACTTGATATTTTTTTCATGCCTTTCTTTTTTTGAAAGGACTTTTACTTTTACAATTATTTCAGTTTCTGTGGGGGCAGAAAGATTTCTGGTAGTTCATCGTATACACTTGCTATATTTGTCTAATCAAACCAGGTACATAGTCCTGGTTTTACTTGTTTTCATAGTTGTCCTTTCCACTGACAACATAAAAGTGTTTGAAATTTCTCAGCCTTCTAAATAACAAAAGAATTTATTAAAACATTCTATTAATTAAACAGTGACAATATTAAGTATTGCAAATACCTTCTTCAATATACCATATACTCATTTTCATATAATCAGGATGGAAGAGATTATCAATAATCTTTGACATCTTATGTGGTCACTTTTTTTTTTTTTGTCCTAAAAGCCTTCAAACTAGGGAAAGGTTGATTGGTATAAGTCAGACATAAATCAGCCTTAAAAAAACATACTCCTCCTATTAGGTCTCTATTAGTTAGTGGTATTATTCCTAATCTAGTTTCAGAGATTATTTTGAGATATTTAGAAAATGCAAGCACTTAAGTATGATCAGATGTGCTATTTAATAGCAGAATTGATCTATTGATATAAGATGTGAATGTTCTGGTTGATGAATGGTAAACAACTGGATATTGGCCTTAGAAGCCCTTAATATTTATTTTATCTACTATATAAACAAGATCTTGTTTTTCCTCCTCTGGTAGTGATTATAGAGAATCAGATGTTTATGAACAGTCTGTAGAGTCTATAGAAGTCTTTATTTCAATGCCACATGCCATCAAAGCTTAGGAAGGCTATCCTCCAGAAACACAATTTCCTGCACTTCTTTAAAAGTCAAGTGAAGGAATGAAATTAGGACAGCATCTGATATAAGCAATATATGTTTCACTTACCAAGAAAGCAAGCATCTATTTGTACAGCCCTAGCACTTAAGATCTGGTCCAAAGATTTGATTCTCTAATCAAAGGAAACAAGAGTACTCTGCTGATGGTTTCCTGAAATGTGATACAAATAATTTGTACCAGCGAGTAGACACTGAAGCAGGACTCTGAGACTAGGCAGTGCCACTGAAGTTAAGCATGGAGGAAATTCAATAAAAATGCATTCTGACAAGAAATTACTTTTTATGGTAGTTTAAGTTAGAAATAACATTGAAAGGAATGCAGAACTAATTAAGTATCACATTTTGGGTTTTCTTTTTCCCCACCCAAATGTGAGGAATACAGAAGAATGGGTAGATAAGTACAGATGAGTGTTTAGAAGTGGTAATAAGAGACACATCTCTAATAAAATGACTTCTGAAGAAAAGAAGACAGTGGAATTTAAACCCCTCACCTTGAAAAGTCTAGCTCCAGTATTGAGAAGCAAAGGATATGAGAACCATAGTTTCATCACAATGGAAAATCATGTCATAACTTGGACTTGATAGTGTCTGTGTCATCATACTTATGCAGACCAGTCTTCCACAAGGAAAGTTCAACTTTTTCTGTTGGGGCCCCAGCATGGAATAGCTGATAGCATAGCAGAAGCAATCTACTCATTTTTCTATAAAACCATTATTAAGATACTTTTTAAATATTCTCACTTTTTAGCTCTTATTTGGGGGCTAAGGATGATACAGCCAAGTGGTTAGGCAAATAATAGTTGAATCTTTTAAATGTTAGGTAATGAATCAACTTAATAGGAGGCTACTATTTGAAGATCAAAATCTCTCATTAAACTTTGTAAATATCATCTTTGATCAGTAAATGATTTATCAATCTTGACTTTAAGAGGAATGAAAAAAACTCATTTAGTTCTGCTTAGATATGGTATTTAACACAGCTGTGGGCTTTGATACATAAAATTAAATGGTCCACAGCTTATCCAGGCAGGAATCAGACTAATGAAGAGGATGAACCATTTTCTACAACTTCTTTCTAAATTTGAGAACAACCAAGTCTAGGATCCTAGAAAATTCCCTTTATTCTATTTACTTGCTGCTTGCCTTCCTATCCCTGGAGGTCTGCAGAGGAAGGCACATTGTAAATCCCCTGCATTGCTTCTGAAAGCTAGGGGCCGAGGAGCTGTCAGAGCAGGTGTTTCAGAAAGGGCAAGGCCATAATAAAGGAAGTCAACTTGAAATGAGCCATCAAGTTCAGAGGCCTCACTCCCCTCCCCTTGCCCTCACACAGAGGGAGCCTGTTAAATACTGACAAACAAAATGGCTTATGGGCACCAGGCATCTTTAGGTTCAGGAAATCCCATTTCTAAGCCTTGGAACACATTCAAAAACGCAGACAAGAAATCTCCAGGGTGCCAGCTGGGTAGGCAGAGGGGAAGGCAAGTCGACCCTCCCTTCCATTCTTTGTCAATATTTCTTTCTCTATGGTATTCAGGCTGCTTGAAGACCTCTAGTTAAATCCATCTGGGCCCTATAGTGATGTGCACCTTTGAACTCCAAAAGATATCCTCCTACTTTCCTTACCATGCAAACATCTCAGCTCTGCAAAAATTCTTATTGTTAGGTAACTTTCTCATATCTCGCTTAGAGTCATACAGCCACAAGAGCTGCCAAGTTGATTTTGACAAACATCACATAAAGGTCAAATTGATGCAACTTTTGAACAGTTGTTTGTTTTATCGGAGAACTCTGCTGCCACCTCACCCCTTACAAATACCGTGCTGACCTAAGCACAGCTTGGTCCTGCATTACTGAGGAAACCCCAAACACTGGGAAACTTCAACATAAATTGTGTAACATATATGTTGCAGCTCAGCTTTTTTTTGAAAAGGCTGGGGAGGGATGAGCCACCAATGGGTCATGGAATACTGAAGGGTAACAGGGGTTGGGGAAGGGGTACCTTATATTAGACTCTGGTGATAGGTGATATTCATTTGGAAACATCTAAAGAACATTTAGTTAGCAATGACCAGGAGGTGATACGACATGTGTTCTGCAGCTCAAGAGAGCAGTTAGAGATAGGATTTATATTTTAGGACCATTGATAACATGAATGGAAATAGACAGCGTGTGTTTGGGTGATGTCATGCATAAAAATCTGTGAGAACGAGAAAGAGGTTAAGAGGCCAGAGTAGCCCTGGAATTGAAGGGATAAGCAGAGGAGGAAGGAATTGCAGTAGGAAACTAAAAGAGAAAACATAAAACAAGTAGAAGAATACCAGAATTTTTCTTAAGGCAATTAGTCACACTAATGCTATAAGGTTTATGCAGACATTTCTGATTCTGAGAGTAATGTTGATAAAATGATATACATGGAAAAAATAGATTCCAGGGATTTGAGAAATAAATAGGAATGCATTTTCATATATATCGAAGAAAACAGCTTAGAAATCTGAACACTCAGATATCTAAGTGATTAAATATCTAATGATTGACATAAATGTCTAGCTGATTATAAGGTATTCCTCCAGGGGGTTATAATCAGGAAGGAGGCATTGAATCTTGACAAGGAGAAGAAAGGAAGTAAAGTTTTTCATAATTTTGAGGGTAGAAAGGGTACATTTTGCCTTTATAATCTCCCTGTAAACAAGATTTGAAGAGCCTTTCCAATCTCTAAGCAAATATAGTTCATTGTCTTTTGCTTCTCTTTAGGAAATAGACTAGACAATAAACAAAGAGGAGAGGTGCAGATACTTTAATCAGGTGCTTTACTTTTTAGTGTATTCAAGTTTATAGTTACAGCATAAATCGTTGACATCTTCTCTATGTTCTTCTGACTAGTTTCTGCTTTGTATTATCATACAGGTTTTTATGCCCTCTGAATTTACATTTTACAGATGCTTGAATTTATGGTAGCTCTTCCTTTTGACAGGTCACTATAAGATGTGATATGTCAGCTATTGATTTTATGAGAACATATGTTTATCCAGTTAATTTTCTCCAAAAGATAATGCATACTCTCAGAGTGAGGTCAAGGTCGTCAACATTTTCTGCATCTTTGAAGATCAAGCTACTTCTATCTTCAGAGATTAAAGACAAAGAAATGTAAAATCACACATGTAAGTGCACACACACACACAGACACACACACATACACACATACATCACACACCACACACACCATTGAACCTGGGCCCAGTGACTGCCTGGATCCACATTTTTTAGTCAAATATAAATGGTTACGCTCCATAAACTTCTTGAGTTACAATTTTTTCAGCATCAAGAAAGGAAAATATTTCATGGTGATTTGAAACCGTATGTGAAATCGCAACATATACAAAGTACTTAGTACTTTACAGGGTATACATAACTCAGTTTATTTTTTTTTCTCAAGTATGTGAACAAAGCAATTCCTGAAGCTGTATGATGAGCCAGACAATACAGTGGACACTATAGACATATAGATAAAGCATGGAATTTCATCCAAAACAGCTCCTGATCTAGTGGGACAGACACAGTATGTGCAGTTCTGTATTGCTGTGCCAACACAGCAAAGTTAGAGGTATGCATAGCCTGTTGTGGGAAAATGCACATGCAACTCATTCTGGGAGAGTCAAGGGTTGGTGACTGGGAGTAAAATGGACCAGGTTGGTGAAATTGGGTAAGGATAGGGAAGGGCAACCCAGGGCAAGAAAGCAAGTGAGGAAAGAACAGGAGATTATAAATCATGAACCATCATAATTTAGCCATTGTTGATGTGCAACCTGTAAGGGTAGATGCACTGAAGATTCACTTTCGCTGTAAATAGGACCTTTGGCTTTCCTATTGAGGAGCTTGGACTTTATTTGGTGTACGACAGGCAGCCACTGGTGTAATAAGTTTGGGAACAATATGGAAAGGTTGGTGTTAAACCAACAAAAACATCTACCTGAACACTGTGTGGAGAAAATGAACACCAGACTCTAAAGCAGGTCCAAAAGCAAGGGTAGCAGTCCAGCGAGTGAGCATTGGAGATGGAAGAAGGCCAGGGAAATCTAGTCTCAAGTAATTTTGCCTGCAGCACTGGTTTTTAGGAAGCATAATTGGCAGAATATGGTATATTAGTCCATTTAGGCTGCTAACACACACACACAGATACACACACACACACACACACACACACACACACACACAGATACACAGAATGGCTTATGAATAACACAAATCCATTTTACGCAGTTCTGGAAGCTGGAGAGTAGCTGAGTTAGTTGCCTGCAGATTGTGTGACTAATGAGGACCCGGTTCCTGGTTCATAACACTTTCTTTCTGGGTCACAATGGCAGAAAGGCAGGATCTCCTTGGGGCCTTTTTGAGAAGATCTCTAATCAAACCCACAAATGTTTCAACCCTATGACATAATCACTTCCAAAGGACTCTGCCTACCAATGGCATCAGCCTCAGAGTAAGGGTTTCAACATATACATTTGATGGTGAAAAGGGAGGGATAACAACATTTAGAGCAGAGTGGGTGGTTTTCTCTCAGATGCAAGAGGATGAGGAAGACTAGCACAGGATACCCAGGCCTTACATGAGGGTTGCTTTTTGTATTCTTAGTGCTACTTCTTCTTTCGTAGGTGTTTAGTAAATGCTGAGGATGAAAATGTAGAAAATGGGCAGAAGCGTCTTTTGCATCCTCAAAGATGTTGAATTCAAAATTTTCTGCCAATCTGAATCTGAGACTTTTCTGACTTGGCATGGTTTCAGAATTAGCACCACCCTCAGTATGCTTAATATTTAATAAGTAAGACACAGTAGCTTAATAGAACTATATAGGAGAGGGATATCATGGAGGAAAATTATTCATTTAACTAAGGTCCTCAAAATTACAATACATAAACATGCATTTTTACCACCAAATTACTTTCTCAGTGTATTTGAAATGCTTGGGGCTATGTCGCTAATTAACTTTGGGCCATCCTTGGTATGGAGGCAGCTTAGTTTAATTAAATCAGTAGTGTTGTATATTAATTATGGTACAGGCTTAAATAATTTAGGGAGCACTTATCCTTTCAGAGCCTTATTTATTTTTTGGCCCAGGGTGTCAGGATGCATTTGCTTCAAATTTAACAAATACTACTAACAAACAAATACTACTAATGATCACCCTTTTGTTCATTATCAACAATAGTCTGAAATGAGAGTTGTGGTCCTAACTGTGTAAGAAGATTAGGTTTAGCTTCATGATAGCAAAGTGGCTGACAGAACAATTATATCATTTAGGTAATTCTCTATTTAACTTCACAAATTTGCCTAGTAAAGTATTCCAAAATTTACAAGTATATTTTATTCTGTTAATATTTGGATATGGTCTGAGTGTCTCCAAGAGACAATATATTAAAGGCTTGGTCTCTGTGGTGGTAGTATTGGATGATGTGGAAGATTTAATAGGTAAGGATTAATGGGAGGTTCTTGGATCACTGAGGAGCATACGTCACAAAGGAATTAAGACAGTTATTATATGACTCCCTTGTGGATCTTGCAAAGAGTGATTCCAAAAGGAGTAAGCCTGACCCTTTCTCTCTTTGCTTTCTGATTTGAGATGTGATACTTCTTTCTTATGCTCACGACCTGTGCTCTGCCATTTGGACTTTCAGCCTACCAAAGTGTGAGCTAAGTAAACCACTTTACTGCATACAGTCAACACGTGTCAGGTATTTTTTATAGTGATGAAAAAATGATTAATGCTGGCTCTATTCCTAAAAGGGAAAAACTTGATCTAGAAGATAAAGAAAAGAAGATTTTCAGAACTTCTAAATCCATGTAATCCACAGGTAGTATTTAATCTGAAAATATTGATACTTTCACAGAAACACATTCTTTTATGAAATAATCCACATTTAGTGTGCCCTGAAATTAATGAGTATAGTAATATATTTAAAAGGGATAAGGAATCTTTTGGTATAGACCGTGTAATTTATTTACTGTTATTACCATATTCATACTTACTTAACTCTAAATTTTTGTATGTAAAGAAGGGATGTAATATTATATCTCAAACCATTTCTTTTATTCATGGCAATGAAACTAAAATAAATAATGTTCAGGAAAAACTATGAATAAGAAATAACTTGATACAAATTCTATAATAATTTGAAATAAGAGTAATTTATTTTGGTTGAGCTATCAAAGGCAGATAAAAAATGTAGTAAGAAAACTTGCTAATACTTTTCCATGATGAACTTTCAGGGTTTATGAACCTAATGACCAATATGTTGAAAAGAATAATGAAGAAAAACTAAGATCTTGGATAATTCATATCATTTATTGATTACATTATTCTCTTGGATGTATTATTGCATAAATAAGGATACAGGAATATTTTGGCAGATGAAGCTGAATGCAGTGGCAAGGGTACTATAATTCCAGTATTTTGAAGGCTGAGAAAGGAGGATTGCAGATTTGAGGACAGCCTCATCAATTTAATGAGGCCCTCAGCAACTTAGTGAGACCCTGTTTCAAAATTTAAAAAAACAAAATAGGGCTGAGGGTTTAGGTAGGGTAGAATGTTCCTGGGTTCAATCTCCAATACCCCCCACACACACACAAATAAAAGTAACTGGCTTCTATCCTAGTAATTACAATCACACTGTATAAAAAAAAAAAAGGAAAAATAATTTCTGCATGTTCTGCATGGATTGAGATCTTTTGATAGAAGTCATAATCCAAATGCTAGCTTTTATTATTATTCTATCAGCAGACTTTCTGGAAGTAAGCAGAATAGAAAATGTTTGGATATCCTTATTTATTTTTTTCTCTTTTTTAATTGTAATAATCCATGCATTGTAGGCATACATCTTTGTTAGGTACAAACTGATAACAACATATGTGCACACATTTCTCATTTGACCCCTTTCACAATTCCCAACCCTCTCCCTCACCCTCCCTCCCTCTCAAGTTCAGTTCAATGAGTGACCTTGATATAATTGTGTAAGTAAGTACATCATGTGCCTTAGGATTCCCTCCCCCATCGATCCCCTTCAGTTAAATTAACGTCTTTGCTTATCGAGCGTCTCTCCTTTTTCATCTGGAGATGCTCTTATGCCCCATCTTCTCCCTAGCATCTGCATATTAGGGAGAACATATGCTTCTTTACTCTTTGTGACTGGCTAATCTCACTTAACATGTTTTCCAGTTGCATCCATTTCCCTGCAAATAACATAATTTTGTTCTTCTTTATGGCTGAGTAAAATTCCATTGTGTACATATCCCATAGTTTTGTAATCCGTTCATCTGTCGATGGACATCTTGGCTGCTTCCATAGTTTGGCTATTGTGAATTGTGCAGCTATAAACATAGATACACATCTGTTGGTCTGATAGTTTGGTTTCCATTCTTTTGGGTAGATACCCAGAAGTGGTATTGCTGGGTCATATGGTAGGTTCATTCCCATTCGTCTGAGGATCCTCCATACTGTTTTCCAAAGTGGTTGCACAAGTTTGCAATCCCACCAACAGTGTATTAGGGTTCCCACTTTACACCCTTGCCAGCAGTTGTTTTTGTTCGTGTTTTTTATGATTGCCAATGGCCAATAAATGTATGAGGAAATGTTCCACATCATTGGCAATCAGAGAGATGCAAATCAAAACTACCTTGAGATTTCACCTTCTATGTCTTCTAATGCAGTCAAACCTTGCTGGATTGTCTGCCTCCAAGAGCAGTAGAAGAGAATATCAGGCCTCATGAAGGAAACAAGCTGTCTATATTATTTTAGATGAAATATGTGTTTTCCTGGGGCACTAGCTGCAGCTGATTTTCTGCTGAACATTAATTCTGTAAGTAAACAGGCCAGCTTTACTGGGAGACCATCCTGTTTATAATACTCCATTTAGTTACTTAGCGAGTTCTATTCTATACATCTTCAAACTACAATGGTGTGAAGACAGAGAATTATAATAATACCCAACATAATAGTTATCCAAAGACAGATACTGCCATGTAAAAAATATTTAGTAACTTCATTATCATTATGTTAGTGTGGTAAGACATTATATTGCTAGAAGCAATTACAGTTTGCAATTCATAAGAACAATGTATTTAAATGCATACAATAAGCTGAAGAACTGAAGTGCACATGTGCATACATGTGTGGAGGTAGTACACTGTTTATTTCTCAGGGAAAGGTGAAAGCAGGAGTTCAATTCAACATACAAAATAAAAGGTAGCATTTTTGTTTTGTTTTGTTTTGTTTTTTTACATATAGCACTTTGACTTTTCAATGACAAAAATTATTATAAAAGTGTAAGAAAAAAATCAAAATTGGATTCTGATGAAAAATAGAGTGTGTTTTATTTTTCAAGAATGGTTCAATAATAAATAAATAAAAGAATGTTCCTTATAATTAAAATACCAGTAACATCAATGAAAAAATTTTTACAAAAGCCTGGTGAGTTATATTTCAATAGTATATACAGATTAGTATTTGAAAATGGAATTTCAGGCTTTTGTTGTTTCTTCTCTATGTGGTCTGGTGAATGAAGAAAACAGAAACTGAGGATAAGGTTAGTGAAAACTTACAGCACAGCTCTTCCTTTCTCTTTCCAATAGGAAAAAAAAGTCTCAAAATATAAGAAGACAATATACTGTAAAAGCTACTTGGAGAAGGGATGACTTATGTTTAAAATGTCTGATAGCGTCTCCCAATAGAAATGTGGGGTTTATTTTTGTAATTTTTTGGTGAATTGTAGTTATATATTATAGTGAGACTCAAAGTGGTACAAAACAAACATGCCCCCATCACTTGGTGTATTTCCCACCATTTTTCACCCCGCTCTCCTCTTCTCTTTCCCCATACAGGTTATTAAGATTGATAATGATATCTTCATGTATGACTATAACATTATTTGAAATATTACCTTCTAATTATTATTATTATTTGCCTAATACCCAGAAAGCCAATAATAACTCATACTCCCAGAGGAATTCATTGATTTCTTGTCCTTTACTCTGACATCTCTGAACTTCTCATTCTACACCAGTCATGCAAACCCTCTTAGGCTTTGATGACTTGAAACCTTGCACACATAAGCCCATGTCCTCTTGGGCCTTGTCCAACACAAAACTTTTACTTACCCAAGTCCTATCTTCTCTCAATGCACCCCAGTTTGCTAATCAGAATGCAGTCGGGTAAGAGGAGGACTTAAGAATGTAGATAATTCTGAACCCCAAATCAAACCCATATAAATTATGAAGGATAGTAAAGCTACAGTTAGTTTAAAACAAACCAAAAAGTGCAAAGAAAATTTCTCCTCAAAGTTGAATATCCATAGTCATTAGGCACAGGCATCCTTTCCTAAACCTCTAGGAAGGCACTGGTAAAATCTCCAATTCTACAGGATCTTACTTGACAACTTTGGGCTAAATTACTAATTTACCCAGTGGACTTACAAAGTGTTTCATATTTACACTTTTAAGCTTACCTTGTATATTGTACTACCTTCAACTCTGTTTCTTCACTTTTTTCCTTTGATTTTATTTTGTATTTCCATGATATTATCAAACTGAAAAATATTCATGGAATGATTTTTTTTTCTTTCTTCAAAATGATGATGCTTTCATACACACACACACACACACACACACACAGAGCTTTAGTCTTGACAGTTAAATAATTGTATGGCTTAGGTCAAGAGCCTTTATCTACGTGTTATATTTTTGACATTTACATAGTAAACACAATTGTACAAAACATCAAATGGCATAATTTCAATAAAAATGTTTGAGTTACATGCTGAGAATGCAATGGGAAATATGTGTTATTCCAGTGGAAGTGTGGGAAAATGATAACAGAGGATATAAGAACAAGGACTCTGTGTTCTTCATTTTTAAAATCCTGGCTTCATCTCTTGTAAGTTGGGCACTTGTGGATATCATATCTAGAATCTCTAAGTCTTAAGTACCACATTAATAAAGTGTGCATATAATATGAACCCAATTGCTGAGTTTTTGAAAGTATTAAATGAGATACTCAATTTTGCCAGTGCCTTGCATCATGGATATCTCTAATAACTGTGACCTATTGGTATTGGTAGAATGAAGACGATTTTGATATTGGAATACAAACTTCTAGAAAATAAGAGTTTCAATACTCAAATATTTAAATTGAGAAAAAAGAAGAAGAATTAAAACTTCCACTTCACTCCAGATGTAACTCTATGTCAGCACTGTTGACAAAATCTACTGCACTCTGCCTTGTCCCTGCTCTCCTGAAACATCCTCTTGATAGGCTTTCAGTGAGCAACTTGGAACTGTGTCTAATGGAGATCTAAAAGAGCAGAGGAGGTCACCAAATGCAAGTTCAGGTTATCTCAATTTACCATATTTCATAATCTTGAACAGTACCTTTAGATTCACAGATAAAAGGTAGTGGTCTTTCTCCACCCTATTTAACTGATAACTTTTGACAGCTTTCAAGTTTTTGGCATTGTATAAAGGTATTGGCATTTAATATCCTTGAAGGGACAGACATCCTCAAAGAGCATTTTTAAACATAAGAAAGCACAGGTAATTGAGGAATTTCAAGGAGGTGATAATACTAGAAATATATTTTATTTGTATGGTGAAATAAAAAAAGGTAGAAATATATTCCAAATTCAGATGATGAAGAACTTGGTGCACCTTAGTAAAAAGTGGGTTTTATTTTGTCATGCAGACAAAGGGAGCCTTTCTTGAGGGAGCCACTGTATTTGCAATATTTTATAATTTAAAAATAAATTTAAGATTATTTAAATTTAATATTAAATTTAATATTATTTAGAACACTTCTATTAGAGCTTGTTTTTACTCATTCTATTAACCCTCTACTACTCTGAACTCTCCAGAAAACTCATACTTTCAATGATAACATTTTATTTGATTTTATTTATTTATTTATTTTTTTGCGGTACTGGGGATTGAACTCAGGAGCATTCTACCTCCGAGCTATACCCCCAGCCCTATTTTTTTATTCTTTATTTTGAAACCGGGTCTCACTAAGTTGCGGAGTACCTCACTAGGTAGCTGAGGCTGGCCGCGAACCCGGATCATCCGGTCTCAGCCTCCCGAATGCTGGGATTACAAGTGTGCACCACACGCCCGGCCAATGATAACATTTTAGAAAGTTGATTTAAACTTAATATGTACCCACCTGTTGAAATTCTGGAAGCAGTCTAAATAGTTTTTAGGCTTGCTCTTCTTCTAGAAAAGTTCTTTTTTTTTTTGCGGTACTGGGGATTGAACTCTTTTCTACATCATATGTATTTATGTATTCACACATTTATATCTTACATCTAGAAGAAGAAATCTATATTTTTTGAAACAACTTCCTGATGCACTACCTATGAGTCCATTTATTCCTAATATAGTCCATAGCCAAGATTAAGAAGCTGATATTCTTAACTTCAATTAAGAATTGCATTAGGATTCTGATATTGTCTCAATGAATTGTATACATGAGTATTACAAATCAAAATACTTATTACATGAAGTGACATTGATTTAAATGCTAGAAACTTCATGGACTGGAAGTAAGAATAGCCCTGTTTAAAATAGGCCCCTTCCTCCTTCTCACACCTATTCCTTCATATTTCATTACATATATACCACACTAGATAGATATAAGGCAGGGATTAGTTATCTTTAACATCCCTGGGGCTCTTATTTTCATCATCTTACAATAATATCCTTCTTTGGGCACCACAGTTTGGAACCCAAAGAAACCACACAATTTTATGTTTTGGCCTTATTTTTAGAAAGGCTCATTAGTAGCCTATTTGTAGTCCAATTGGGAAAATGTTTTGAATAATGCACTTTGGAGATCATCTTTACACAACTATCACTAGCTACCAATGGGATACTTATGTTGAAAACACCCTTTTGGCTTTTTTTTTTTTTTTTTTTTTTTTTTTTTTTTTTTTTTTTTTTTTTTTTTTTTTTTTTTTTTGCTTTGCTAAATCAGATTCATTCTAGTGGGAAATTCAAATATCATGACTTTTTGAAATGTTTTGGTCCACTTAGGCTCATTTGTGTACATTTCAATATGTTCATATTTACAACACTAATATTATCATATATTATATGCTTTCCTTATAGTAATTATTGGATTAAAATTCATTTTCTTTTATATTTATTCTTGTTTATACTAGATTGCAAGATACTTGTGAGAAAGGCAATTTTTATTCACCTTTGTATCTCCAAAATCTAGTATGACATTAATATACAAATAGCAAGTTCTAAACAATATTTTTAGACCAGTCAGATATTTTTAGCTTTATGGTAAAATACAGTGCTTTCCCTTACTTCTTACTGAAGTGTCAATTTCATAAAATACAATTTTCTGTGACTTCAAAAAAAGATAAAAAAAAAACCAATCCTGCATCTCTATGAATAAAGTTGGAAATTTGATTCATAGATGGAATGGTTTGTGTATTAGCATTTTCATAGCTATAATCCAATGACTTGACTATGTAACTTAGAGGAAGAAAGATTGATTTGCTCATAGTTTTGGGGTTCAGTTCACGTGAGGCTGGAAACTGCACATCTCAGGGCATGGCGATGTGAAGCGGAGAGAATGAAGACAAGCCTTTGCTTCTTACGTCATAGAAGCCGAAAGCAAGAGTAGATTAAGAGAGGGAGGAACCATATATTATCCCCAAAGCTACAGCTCCAGGGACCCACCTTCTCCAGGAACACCCTACAGGCCCATGCCATCACCCAGAGAAAATCCATTAAAATTGATTTATCCACTGCTGGGATTACAACCCTTATGACTCAATTATATCAACTCCAAACATCAATTTATGAGGTCTTCAAGGGTCCATTTTTATATCTAGTTATAACAACTTGTAAATCAGTTTTTCAAATTGTAATATACATAATTACATGATAGTATAACTGGATGTTTTATTACAGTGAACACCCACATTCCCAAAGATCAGTATTTAGAAATATCCTTCATAGTCTTGTTTACCCATTCTTTCCTTTCCAAGGCTACTCAATAGAATGATCCCAAATAGCTTAGATAGGTACAAAGTGGAATTACAGCATATGCATTATTTTTGGGTCTGACTCCTTTGACTCAGTGTTACACTTTTGAGACTCACCCATTATGATGGATGAAGATTTGGCTCAAGTATATGATAAGACAAACTTCCTCTCTTAATATAGGTGTCAATAGAATGTACTTGAGAAATTTACTAAGATCAGAGTCCATATACCGAATTTAGGCCCAATCAAGGTATATGTGTGTATATATATATATATATATATATATGCATTTATTCATATGTAAAAGAAAATAATTTGAATATATCTATATCTATCTAATGTGTATGTATACATATGTACAGATAAATATAAAAATGTATAGGAACCAATTTGAAGACAGCTGGAATGCATGATTCATATTAGTTCACCTTTCCTTCATTTATAAAATTATCTGAATCTTCATTTTTCTGACTCTATCTCATTTTCCCCTGGGTAAAATAGCTTTCAGGAACTGCAAGGGGGCATGAGTGAGTGAATGGCCCATGTTTCTGTCCTGAGGCAAATAAAGCAGACAAACATAACCCCCTTTGAGTATGAGATTTCAGGAATCGAGAAGTGAAAAGCATGCTGGCTTGACTTCTAGGAATGTGGCAATGCACTTAAGATGAAGGTCAAAAGGTACTCATGCCGGATATCCCTTACTATTCCTGAGTAGCAGGATTAGGAAAGAACAGATAAGGCATTCATTAAAACAAATGTTAGGGCAAAAATAAATAAACTCAGGGAACAGTCATGTAGACAGCAAAACAGTACTGGCTATTTTACCCAGAAAATGAAAGAGCCTGTGGTTATGATTAAATAATGAAATAGAGTAGTATTTGAAGAAAACTGACACCAGTCAGGCATTGCTTCCTACTTGAACTTCTAATCTTTATGAAGTTATTCCAATGTATATTTTAATGTTTTTGTGTTCAGACACCATAACTTTATGTAATAGAATATATGCTCTTGTTTTGCAATTGAAAGATAAATCCGATTTCTTAGCTTTCATATACAATGACTAAATTATGGAATTACAATACTATTTTTTCCAGACCTTTCATAAGTAAAACCAAAGTTTTTTTTTTTTTCTTTCTCTCTCAAACTGTTTACATGCTATTAGAAAAGAGTCTCTGAAAACTGAAAAAGTTTTCAGAATGAATTGTTTCTCTTAGAAAAATTCTGTACTTGGCAACTGATTTTCAGTGGACAATGTTAAGGCATTATGGAATAAATACTACATTGCTTATAACAAGACGCATACCTGTTTCAAGATTGAAAACTGGTATTTCAGAGTAAAAAAATTCTAATAGTTAAAATACCAATGATGTAGTTAAAAGTGTTTCTTATTGGAAAAAAATAGCAGTAACTATTATCACTTATTATTAAATTATTAGCACCTATAATTTTTCTAACTACTTAAAATAGTTATATACATATACATAGATTATATACATACACACATATATCACACACACATATTCTGTACTAGGAACTGTGTCAAGCAATTTCTATGGAATATTTCCTCTATTTTTCATGCATTTTTTTCTATTTTAAATTTTAGAGAGGTTAAATAATATAACCTCATGTTTAGAGAGTCCATCACCCATGTCTGGTTGATACAAAAACCTGGGCTTTTAAATAGCATGCTAAATTATCCCTATTATGTTGAATGGTAGATATTAGCTATTCTCTCAAATACATTATTTATAGTCCTCGCAATGTTACATTTACAGATGCAGAAGGCAAACTTCAAATAGTCTGTAGATACATTCTTCAAGATCACAATGTCAGGAAGTGACCAATCCTTGGTTTGGAACTTATTCCTTTTTTGTTTGTTTGTTTTTATTTTTACTATGCCACAATGAAACAAAGAACAAAGATGAACTCGCCAAACAACAAAAAAAAATTACTCAATTCTTTCATGTTTTTTTAAAATTAGCACACTGAATGCCAGAGTCAAAAGCACTATGGCATGGCTCAGGCTTACATTTCATATGTTGGCAATTGCATCATCGTAACTTCATAGATTCAGCAGTGATTTACAGGATAATTGGGTACAGCAATCTGTGCATTCTGATTGAAGAAACTGAGGTTCAATATAGTTGTCACTTTAGTAAAACAGTTGTATGTCTAGAGTTTATGCATCTAAATTCTGATTCTGCCTATGACCATCAGTGTAATGTCACATTTTTGTTATCAATGGCAACTTTATAAATCTGGAATGAGATTGTATGCTTGTTCTGAAACAGCGAGAATTATCTTTATAAATCATGACATAAGGCTGGAATTACCCAAAGAATGTAAATAATGAAACATGTTTATTCCAATCTATGTACAACATATTTTACTGCTATGAAGCACAGGTTGAGTTTTACTAAACAGGTAAGAAATGTAGTTCTATGAGTTTAGACAATAATTTTAATGTTTCTGATAGTTTTCAGGTTCATAATATTTGCTAATCAGATTTATATAAAATATGCCTTTTATTTTTAGTTTGAATGTTCATAATTCACAAAATGTTAATGGCATATATATGTATATATATATACTGTCTAATACATATACAAACACATATTAAATACTATATAAATATTAACTGTGAAATATCACATTAAAATAATATTAAGATATGTGTTACTATAATAGAAGTAATGATAATGGTATTTTATAGCATATTATAAGTTAATATATAGAGATGTAATATTTACTTGCTCTTGAAAGAAAATAATTATACCTTCACACAGGACATCAAATCCTACGTGATGCATTTAAAGTATTCCATAATATCACATTTGATTCTATGAGTAATCTTCTTCCTCCCTAGATCAAACCCTTGCAACTTATACTTAAGGATCAAATGAAGTTTTCTGATTCTGTCCAGGACTTTCTTATCACATTATTTATTAATGTTCCTACCATCTGAACATCATCTATAGCCTCCTCTAACTTACCCTCATGATATTCACAAGACTAAATGTTTAATCTAGTATTTAAAGACCTAGGACAGAGCCAGGCATGGTGGCACATGCTTGTACTCCCAGCATTTGGGAGGCTGAGACCGGAGGATCCGGGTTCATGGCCAGCCTTAGCTACCTAGTGAGGCACTCCGCAACTTAGTGAGACACTGTTTCAAAATAAAGAATAAAAAATAGGGCTGGGGGTATAGCTCAGAGGTAGAATGCCCCTGAGTTCACTCCCCAGTACTGCAAATAAATAAATAAATAAATAAATAAATAAATAAATAAATAAATAAAATAAAGAACTAGGACAAATTCTACTGTATTTCTCAAGTTTTTCCTTATCTCTCAATTATAAATATATTTCCTTCTTCTAGATTCCCTTATAGCTTTACTTTCACTCTCCTAGTTTACACTTCTGTTGAATAAATTTGATAAGTGCATTTCAACAATTTTATAACAGGATTACAGCTGAGTATAACCTCAACATGGATTTCGGGAGATTACTACTTCAGTGCCAATTATAATTTGGGAGTCTATAAATTTCAAAACATGATGCAGCATAAATGTTATTTACAATGGTGAAAGTATAAAATATATTTTAATATTTATGTGCTTATATTACTATGAAATAAGTATTAGAATGTGTATAATTGTTTGAGTTACATGTCTTTATTTAATAAAAATATTAGTGCAATCATGCTACAAGTGGTGAAATGATATGGATGAAGCATGCATAACTAGAGCTTGGGAAATACACTTAAGTAATAATTTGGTTAGGGAAGAGTGATGTGAGGAAGAGAACTGATGAGCTGATTCATTCCACAGGTATATTGATTTCCTTCAGAGGCAGTTGCTATGAGTGAATAAATGCACTGTTCCTCAGATTCCAGAGCCACAGTAGTTCGCTAACATATTGACAATGCCTTCCAATATTCATTACACAGTGCACAAAAGTCATCAACATGCAACAGTGAGATCCATGCAAAGGATGAGTATTCTGTCCACTGGCAAGATCATTGTAGTAAAGAATTTCTTTCAAATATGTGCCCAGATTAAACCATTTTTGTATATCTAGTTTTTAAACAGGATGCTATTGTGAAAGTGAATTTTAGAAAAAAAAAAAAAACTTTAAGAAACCTCCTACATATAATTAAAAGAGTGGTTCTCGAGTTATAGTCTTGAAGACATTATTTCATACTGAAGAGTCATTCATTATAATTGTGTGTGTGGACATACACATATATACACACATCTCTCTCTCTCTCCCTGTGTATGCATGATAAAATGTATATGTAAGCCAATTTGACATGGCTTTGCTTTTTCATATGCATGCAAACTGTATTATATTGCTTTTAGTATTTTTCTTCTGGAGATAACATGGTATTAGGAGAATGCAGTACTATACTTGTACTTCCACATTTTCTCTTTGCCTGTCAGTGATCATAAATAGATTCCACAACATGGCTTTGTTAAGGAATTAATATATGCATAACCTGAGGTCTTATGTCAGGGGGAAAAAAGGCATTTGACGAAACAAAGTCCTTGTTCAATGCTGTGTCTACTGAGAAGATAATACATTAAAGACAGTTTTCAGAGCACTTTCCATCAAGTTACCAAATAGTGAAAAGCAAACAAAAATAGTTGTTCTGATGCAACTTTTAGGTAGTTTATAGCTGTCAATATCTTATTAGGTGTCACCTAATCATTTGATTTTCATATGTTATAAATAGCAATAAAACACACTTATTTTGGACCCCACCTAAGCATCCAATTTTTTTTTTTTTTTTTGCAGTACTGGGAGTTGAACTCAGAGGCATTCTACCTCCGAGCTATAGCCCCAGCCCTATTTTTTATTCTTTATTTTGAAACCGATTCTTCACTAAGTTGCGGAGTATCTCACTAGGTAGCTGAGGCTGGCCGCGAACCCAGATCTTCCGGTCTCAGCCTCCTGAATGCTGGGATTACAAGCGTGCACCACCATGCCCGGCTAGCACCCAATATTTTTGTATAGACATTAAATTTTGTTTAAAGATTCTGATTAAATATTACTACTTTGTTCTCTGTTATTATCTCCATATCCTTTAGATCATCATATACATTTTTTATTTACTTACCTTACTCAAATTGATTTAACCTCTAGAAGTATCCCTAATTTAATCCCTGTATTAGTAAATGTTTTCCACAGAAACAGAACCAATAGGAAAGATATGAGAGAGAGAGAGAGAGAGAGAGAGAGAGAGAGAGAGAGAGAGAGAGAGAGAGATTGAGATTTAGTATGAGGGATCAATTCACATGATTATGGATATCGAAATTTCCATGATCTGCCACCTGAAAACTGGAAGCCAAGAAAAGTTAATAGTATAATTCCAGGTTATGTCCAATACATTGAAAAACAGACGCAATAGGCTTAAGTCCCAGTCTGAATCCAAAGGCTTGAAAACCAGGAGCATTCATGACTAAGAGCAGGTAAAGATGAATGTCCCAGCTCAAGGAGAAGAAGCAAATTTTCCTCCCTCTACCATTCTGTTCTATTCAGGCCTTCAATGAATTGAATTATCCCTACCCACATTGGTGAGGGTGATCCTCTTTATACAGTCTACTGATTCAAATGCTTATCCTTACAATCTATAACTAATTCCTATGATACTGTGTTTGTTTCTTTCTTAGCTTTTCAGATTTCTGAGTTAGAAAAAATTCATTAGCTTCTCACAGATATATATGTTTGTAAATTTATATACTAAATATATCACATATAGGAAATACATGTCTGGTAAGATTAACTCCCACTGGCACAAAATCCATCCTTGAGATCATGGTCAAAGTTTCTATCATCACTAACTTGGTTATTTCTGTGTTTTTCTAACTGATCTTTTGTCAAACAACTTTGCTCCAATAGAGTTAGATAATTTTATTCTTCTGTCTATACCTTTCCATTTCATTAAAAATAAACATCACAGAACACCTTATATTAACTTAAATTCCCCTATGAAATTTGCCTACTTCTTCATTTTTATGCCTTATTTTCTGTCATTTTCCTGAAGCACACTTCGCTGCAACACACTGGTCTCCATATTTCTTGAAAACAAAAATAGCATGTTTTCCTATGACAAAGTTGTTACTCTGTCCCATCTGACAAGGGGATTATGAGCAAGATATCCAAGTTACTGGGCAGGAGACATAGCTCAGTGGTTGTGCATTTGCTTAGCATGTGTGAGGAGGACCTGAGTTTGATACCCAGCAACATATACTCAAAAATATCCACATTGCTCACCTTCTGCTTCCTTAGTACACTTTATCCTGTCCACGCATCTAAAATTCCAACCCCCCAAATTCCAACACTTTCTTTCCATACTTATCCTGTATATTTTCTCATAACATTTAAAACTTATTTAAGTATATTATTTGTCACATTTTAGTTTTTGTTTGTGTTCCAATTAAAGTAGAAACTATGCAAATAAATGTATTTTTTTTCTATTGCTATAACCCCAATTGGAAAAGTAGTAGTGAGCCTATAACATAAGAAATATCCTACATTTTATTATGTTACTTCTTATATGCATATTCACATCTTCCTAGAGAGACCAAATTATTTTTAAAGGCTGAGATTATGTCTAATATTCATATAATCCCACTGCAATGAGCTTTTCCAGCCCCTAAACAAAAAGGAAACACCTTAAATATGTGTTAACTAATGGATATTGTGAGTGTTTTCATGTTTAGAAACAATTCTCACAAATGTAGGACTGCCTTTTTTGGGGGAGAAGTCTATTATGCATCATGACTTCATTTGATTAGAAAAATCAAAGGAAATGCTTTGCCAAGATACATAGCATATGCTGATAATAAATCACAGTTGAAAGGGAATGGAGGTAAAAAGTGTTAACAAGAGGAAGACATCTTGTTTGGTGGTGAGTAATGAGGACTAGGTAAAAGGCCAATTGGAAAAGAAAGATAAAAGTTATTCCAGATGACAGTAATTGCCAAGAATATGTTCATGCTGGGGCCCAGTTTCAAAGGCTGAAAATGAATAAAAGGGTGGAAGCAGTTATCTTCCCCACAAGCATTAAATGAGAGAAAAAAAATCTCACTTTGCTTCTTTATTTTGGCTATCACCATTGGTATTATAAAAATATTCATGAAATTTAGACAGAAAAATTAACAGGAAGATAGATATTCTAGATACTAATAAGAATTTTTCAGTATTTTGATGAAAATTTTGTTTTAGTTCAAAATTCCTTAAATTATTACTATTTGGGAAAATTAATATATTAAATATTTCTGATTATCATTAGGACTTTAAATATCATCAGAAAACAAGTTTTATGTCTTAAATGTATATACCTAATTGTACAAAATATAAACGAACTTCCCTTCTGCAGTTGTTTAAAATATTAATATTAGTATTATATACAAAGCAATAAGCACACAATGTTAATTCTCAATGTTTTGTACAAAATCATAATATGTTAACCTAAAATTTTGTATAACATTCTCTTTTCTTATGTCCTACCATACATATCTAAAAATCTAATAAAATACATCTAAGTAAAATTCCTTAACAGAATAATGTGTATTAAGAATCAAATGCATTTAAAATATTCCATATAAAAGCAAAGTTTTCATTTGATTCATTGCCTTAATTTGTTTGATATCTTTTTTATTTTTCAGGTTTTTGAACTATTAGCATAATTTTTCTTTTTCTTTATTCTTTCTTCTGATTTTTATTCTGTATCAAGCAAACTGAATACATTATCCTAAGAATTATACTTACTTTTACATTTTTATAGATAAATTTGAAGTAAAACTAAAATATAGACAAGGTAATTTGTCTATCATTTATGTAATATCCAAATATAAACCTGTGGCAGATCAGATTCAAAATGCCTAAGTATCCGACTGGACAGTCTGATCTAAGAAGGTTTCCATTAGAATGATGGAGAAAAGTGTGTGTGTGGTGGGGAGCAGGGAAGCAAATGATAATATATACAATAGAAAGTGTCCTTAGAGATTAAAGCATCAGATGAAGCAAATGCATGCAAAATGAACCTCTATCTCCTATTGGGTTTGGAACAGATGGTAGAGATTTTATCAAAAAAGCTTTTCTTGAGCTAAGTTTATTTGGCTTTGGTATTAATGTGATGTTGGCTTCATAGAATGTGTTTGAAAGGGTCCCATTTCTTTCTATTTTACGGAATAGTTTGAGGAGTATTGGGATTAGCTCTTCTATAAATGTTTTATAAAATTCACTTGGAAAACCATCTGACCCTGGGCTTTTTTTTGATGGTAAACTCTTTATTGCTGTTTCTATCTCTTTGATTGTTATTGGTCGGTTTAAGTTTTCTATATCTTTTTGATTCACTTAAGGAGGTTAGTTGCAAAACTGCTAAACAAGATATTATCAATGAGCATTCAAAACCACATCAAGAAAATTATACACCGTGACCAAGTAGGGTTCATCCAAGGGATGCAAGGCTGGTTCAACATATGAAAAACAATCCATGTAATTCACCACATAAACAGAATCAAAGACAAAAATCACATGATCATCTCAATTGATGCTGAAAAAGCATTTGACAAGATCCAGCACCCATTCATGCTAAAAGCACTTCAGAGAATTGGAATAGAAGGAACACACCTCAACATCATAAAGGCAATATACAATAGGCCCACAATCAACATCATATTAAATGGAGAAAAACTGCAAGAGTTCCCAATAAAAACAGAAACAAGACAAGGATGTCCATTATAACCTCTTCTGTTCAATATAGTACTTGAGACTTTAGCCAGAGCAATAAGGCAAGGGAAGAAAATCAAAGGGGTAAAACTAGGTAAGGAACAACTAAAACTATCTCTATTTGCAGATGACATGATATTATACTTAGAAGACCCAACAAAGTCAGCCAAAAAACTTATAGAACTGATCAACAAAATCAGCAAAGTGTCTGGATACAAAATCAATCCTAAAAAATCAGAAGCTTTTCTGTATGCCAACCAAAATCCACTGAAAAAGAAATCCAATAACAATAACACCCCGAAAAATAAAATACTTAGGGATAAACCTAAGCAAGGAGGTAAAAGACCTCTATAGGGAAAACTACAAAAAGTTGAAGAAAGAAATCGATGAAGACCTTAGAAGGTGGAAGGATCTACCATGCTCTTGGATAGGCAGAATAAATATCATCAAAATGGCCATCCTCCCAAAACTGATCTATAGATTCAATGCAATACCCATGAAATTACCAAGGGCGCTCCTCACAGACATAGAAAAATCAGTCCTGAAATTCATCTGGAAAAACAAAAAGCCCAGGATAGCCAAAGTAGTTCTTAGCAAAAAGAACCACACAGGAGGTATCACAATTCCTGACGTCAAATTCTACTACAAAGCCACAGTAATAAAAACAGCATGGTATTGGCACAAAAACAGATACATAGACCAATGGAGCAGAATAGAAGACCCAGAAACAGACTCACAGGCTTACAGTCAACTGATTTTTGACAAAGGAGCCAAAAACATACAATGGAAAAAAGATAGCCTCTTTAACAAATGGTGTTGGCAAAACTGTTTAGCCATATACAGGAAAATGGAAATAAACACCTCTTTCTCACCCTGCACAAGAGTCAACTCAAGGTGGATCAAAGACCTGGGAGTTAGGCTGGAGACCTTGCAGCTACTTGAAGAGGGTATAGGAGCAACACTTCAACATATAGGCACAGGTAAAAACTTTCTCAGCAAGACCTCAAAAGCACAAGCAACTCAAAGGAAGATCAATACATGGGATGGCATTAAACTGAAGAGCTTCTGTGCAGCAAAGGAAACTATCAAGAACCTCAACAGAGAACCTACAGAGTGGGAGATTTTTGCCAGTTACTCTACAGATAGGGGTCTAATATCTAGGATATACAGAGAACTCAAGAAAATATCAGCTAAGAAAACAAATAACCAAATCAAAAATGGGCAAAGGATCTAAATAGACACTTCACAAAAGAAGAAATACAAATGGCCAATAAATGTATGAAGAAATATTCCACATCATTAGCAATCAGAAAGATGCAAATCAAAACTACCTTGAGATTTCACCTAACTCCAATCAGAATGGCAATCATAAAAAAACACGAACAACAACAACTGCTGGTGAGGACGTGAAGAAGTGGGAACTCTAATACATTGTTGGTGGGACTGCAAACTAGTGCAACCACTTTGGAAAACAGTATGGAGGATCCTCAGACGAATGGGAATGAACCTACCATATGACCCAGCAATACCACTTCTGGGTATCTACCCAAAAGAATGGAAACCAAACTTTCAGACCAACACATGTGTATCTATGTTTATAGCTGCACAATTCACAATAGCCAAACTATGGAAGCAGCCAAGATGTCCATCGACAGATGAACGGATTACAAAACTATGGAATATGTACACAATGGAATTTTACTCAGCCATAAAGAAGAACAAAATTATGTTATTTTCAGGGAAATGAATGCAACTGGAAAACATCATGTTAAGTGAGATTAGCCAGTCACAAAGAGTAAAGAAGCATATGTTCTCCCTAATATGCAGATGCCAGGGAGAAGATGGGGCATAAGAGGGTCTCCAGATGAAAAAGGAGAGACCCTCGATAAGCAACACATTGACTTAACCAAAGGGGATGAATGGGGAGGGAGAATCCTAAGGCATGTGTTGTACTTATTTACACAATTATATCAAGGTGACTTACTGAACTGAACTTGAGAGGGAGGGAGGGAGGGTGAGGTAGAGGGTTGGGAATTGTGGAAGGGGTCAAATGAGAAATGTGTGCACATATTTCATTATCAATTTGTACCTAACAAAGATGTATGCTGACAATGCATGTTTGAGGACTTCAAATAAGATAATATAAGATGGAAGAGGGAAATCTTGCATCTTGAATAGCATGATAGAGAATTTAGAGGAGGTGAAAGACAATTCACAGCCCACTATGAAGTTTAGGAAGTTAGAAAAACATAAACTGATTTTATAAAGATAGTCTATTTGATCTGTTAGGAAGAATAAATAATGGGCATTAAAAGCCAGCAAGGAAGCAGAGATAGAAAAATTAGTGAGAAATAATGGGATCTAATCTAATCACAAGCAGCAACAACAGGAGAGGAGAAAAATAGCAAATAAAGCATGTAAAGCATTAACTAGTTAGAATTAATATGATCATTTTCACTGACTTAGATAGATTTGTGTAGGAAAGCAAATACACATTCAAGGGAGAAGGTGAGAAATGTCTTTTGGAGTAAAGCAAGACATACACACTCAAAGAAAACATAGCCATCATGAAAGAGAGAAGCTTTGGGGGCAATGCAAGGAGTACAAACTCAAGAGAGAATGCAGGCCATCCTGAGAGGGAGAAATAACCTCTATAGGATCTTTGGACTTATTTGGAGAAGTGGAAGATTAGGAAAAATTAAGTTTGGAAATTAAAGTAGACATCTTGTCAGGACATGAACTATAGAAAAGGCCAAAATTTGGAAAGATTTTAAAGAATTTAAATTGAGATAACTTTAGACTCTGAAAGTAGAGGTTTTTCTATAGACAGATATATGAGTTTAAAGTTTAGGAGTAATTTCTAGCTTGGGTAATAGATAAAGAATTTATGAACACATACATCTTAGTTATAAGATTCTACCTGAAAAATGTATAAATGATTGAGTAAAGAAGATGGCAAAAATAGCGCCTCAGATTCATCTGTTTAGATATAGAATGAGAATAACACAAAGAAGATTGATAAAGGACATTTAGAGAATAAGAAAAAATGTGGTGTAGTGGTATCCTGAGAACCAGGAATGAAGTTTCAAAAAGCAAGAAAATAATAATATTTTAAATGATAGAAATGGCATAAATAGAAAAATGTTGACAAATGCATTTTGAATTTTTCTATCAGAAGGTGGTTGTAATTTGGGTCTGAAGAGTCAATATAGAAGTGCTGCTTTTTTAGTAAGCTAGGCTAGAATTAGACTCTAAACCCTCTTTTCCCTACAGTTGACAACAGCTTGAATGTCTGCTATTTTTTTTTTTTTTTTATTCTTAGCTGTGCTCCCTAGAGTATGCTCATTGCCAGGACCAACCAGAAACTTGGACAGATTTCATACAAACAAGCTGGAACTTTCTTTTCCTGGACCTCTTCCTATCTGGAATACACCCCATTTTCTCTCTGCCATGGTCTTCCCAAACAATATGTTCAGGCTTAGAAATGAATTGTTCCCAAGTATGAGCCACACCTTGTGGCACCATCTGAAGACTGCTCAGGGTGGAAAAGCTGTACAAGAAGTGCCAGTCTACTCAGTTTCATTCTCTCCTCCCTGGTGAACACTCTTGCCTTACAGTCTGCCTACTTTGATAACTTTCCCATGTCTTAGGGTAATTGATTTCACCCCTTTGCATTGTATAGTAGTTTTCTATGAGAGAATTGATCCAAATTGAGTTTCCTTGACCATAAGTATCAAAATTAGATTTTTAAACTCTTTCTCTCACCTATGAACTAGGGACTTTTACCTGCTAATCACGGGTGAGAACAATTCACACACACACACACACACACACACACACACACACACAGAGTTTCGCAACAGAAAATGTAAAAAAGTGACAAGAAAAAAATAAAATAAAAGTCTGCCTCAATCTTTGACACCATTTAATGTTTCCTGAATGGAGCAGTTATTGCTAATGTTATATCATCTGAGATTAATTAAAAATCAAAGAGGTTTTAGGTATAAGTACATTATAAAGAATGATTGCCTTTTTTTTATGCAAGCATTGAGTTTCCAGCTGTCATTTTAGATAGGCATAAAAATATAGGCTTAAAAATCATATAGATTGATCAAGTTATATTTTCTGGAAATTAAATGTTATGGTAGATATATTATTCCATATCTCTGTGAATAAATAAGACAGTTAAAAGCTGTAATATTTTTCCTGATCATCATTTATATTTATTTGTTTTGGAGACTGGTAAGATAGATTTCTCATTAATAGTATATTTGCTTTGAAATTAAAATTAAAGAAAGATAAATGTTCAGGGATATGTGAAACATTTTAATATCAAAAGATATTAAAATGGACAATGTTTACATTTTTAAAAAACCCAGAAGTGCAGAAATAGTTTAGTAGCATTATAAGCATTTCACAACTCATGCATTTTCTTCTTGAATTTGTACACTGACTCAACAAACATTTAAAAGATCTGAGTATGAGCAGGAGAGTAATGTAAATAGCAATACAAAAAACAGAAAACCCCCTACTATTGAGCAACTTATATAAAAATGAGGCTATGAAAAAATAAATTAGAAATAAAGTCAATAAATAACTCTCGATGCTTTCAAGGCAAATAATTATGATAATCTATGAATAGTGGAGGGCTGGGAGGAAGGCCTCTGGTCATGATGTGGAGGTATGAAAAAGCTTTTCTTATTTATAACGAGGTGGGATGCCTTCAAAGCCTTCTTGCCCTCTGCACCATGGTTAGTATAATATCTTATGTAAATATGATGGTTTATATATTTGATAAGTTACTAAAAGTTCATTAATTAATTTTCACAGGAAGAAAAGACTATGTCCTCTGTAATAGGAAAAGTAACTATGTTCTACATATTTAAAAGTCACCAAACGTCACTGATTTAGCAAAACAGAATTTGGTTTCTTACTCGTGCAAATTTCAGTAAGTATGTTCCTAATTGATAGACAGTTTTCCAGGCAATCCTTCAGATATTCAGACTTCTTTCATCTTCTCATTCTGCCATGCAGCAGAGCATAAAAATCCTCTTAATTTGGATTGCAGATGGAATAATTGAGGATAGACGATTACACCGGAGTTTATTTTTTGTTTTTAATAATCTAGAACTAGAAGTGTCATTTTCACCTCCATTCTATTTCATTTTCCCCTCCATGTCTATTTTATGGCTAGAAAACAAAAAAATGGCTACAGAAAACTACAAGTCACGTGAGTCTTTTCGCAGTTATCTTTTAAAAAGTATGAAATATCGCCCTTCTTCAGTATTCCTGGGGGATTAGTTTCAGGACCTCTAACAATTGATCAGCTGATGCTCAAGATCCTTACATGAAATGGTGTAATATTTTCATATAACATATGCATATCTTCTCATATAAAATCATCTCTCAATAACTTATAATACCTAATGCAAAATCACTGCTATTCAAGTCATCATTATATTGTATTGTTGAGGGGATAATGACAAGAAAAAATGTACATGGTTAGCATAGACACAATTATTTTTCAAATATCTTTGATCTCCACTTAGTTGAATCTGAACATGCAGAATGTGTGGATATAGAAAGCTGACTGTATATGAGATGTTTGTTTGAAGAAAATTATAATTTCCTGCTTTATGATATCTTAATGCAAAAGAAAGTATAATATTTTTAGTTTTCTACAATTTTAAATATGATTTATACTTATTAATCTTTTATACTTTCCTTATAGCCATATTTCAAGGGAGAAAAATACATATTTTTCAATTATTTTGCAGTCAAAATCACTACATACTATGATGATTCACTAGTTTTATTATATTGGCTTGAGTTTTATGTACCTTCCTCAAATGCTTTTTTTTTCTTTTTCCATTCAGCATACTTTTCTGTTTATGAAAATGTTTAAAATATACTTACATTTATTTACACAATCAACATATGACTTATTTGGCTTCTTAAATAATTCACTAAGTCTTTATTTGATGGCATCTGTGCGGACCTTGAGAACAGTTACTTAGTTTTCCTTGCATCTCTTTTTGCTAAATGCCACTGCTATATGTAAAGTAAGTGGAGACTCCATGTTGCTCCAACCCTGGACCCCAGTATGATCTCATCTTGTTAACCCTGGGCCTCACCACAGTGACACTATTTTTTACTCTGGGCAATAGCGTGGCCCCATTTTTCTTCTGCTTTTGTATATAAACTGGACAGTGTCTATGAGCTGTGGAGAAGCCCTTTGGAGAAGTCTTTTGGGGAGTACTTAACCAGCTGCTACTCGATACTGGAGGCCCAGGTCTCCTATTTCAGACTGATGCAGCTGGAACAAAGATAAGAATAAAATAATACCAAAAGATGGCACATGGATTAGAAAGAAAGAGGTAAAGCTGTCTTTTTTTTCCACATAAATTATGATCCAAGAAATCCTTATAAATCTAAAAAAAAATTAGAACAACTATGTGATTCTATCATAACAAGGACACAAGGTCAATACAAATATATACAAATGTGCACACACATACCTATCTACATACTAACAAATTAAAATTGGAAAAGTAAATTAAATATCAATATTATTGCAAATTAGTACAGCTGCTATGGAGAATAGTATGGAGGTTCCTTAAAAGACTTGGAAAGGAGACACCATATGATCCAGCTATACATTTTTAGGGATTTTCCCAAAAGAAATCAGATTTCTATAGGGATACATGCATTTCTATGTTTATAGTAACTTAATTCATGATAGCCAAATTATGGAACCATCCAAGGTTATGTTATATACACACAATGGAATTCTACTTAGACATAAAATAACATAATTATGTCATTTTCAGTAAAATTGATGGAATTCTAGAATATTACTCGTAGTGAGATTAGCCAGCTACAGAAAGTGAAGGACCACGCATTTTCACACATATGTGGAAGTTAGAAAGAAAATGGGAAACATAGACATCCTCGGATAAGTGAGGGGAGACACTAGTGGAATGGGGGAGTGGGATCCAGAGAGAGAAGTGAGAGAGAGGTTGGAAGGGAGTTATATTTAGATAGACACTGGCCCCTTGAAGAGCTCATAAATTGGTGTTTGGAGTTGATGTAATTAGGTCATGAGGGTTATAATCTTAGCAGTGGATAATTTCATCCTAATGGATTTATTTGGGTGGTGGCCTAGGCTGGTAAAGTGTGGCTGGGGGAGAAGGTGGGACCCTAGGGTTGCAGCCTTCGATATTATATATGGTTCCTCCTCCCCTTGCACATTCTCCTGTGCAGTCTCTCTCTTCTCTCTCTCTCTCTCTCTCTCTCTCTCTCTCTCTCTCTCTCTCTCTCTCTCTCTCTCTCTCTCTCTCTCCCCTTCCTCTTCCTGTGTCCATGCCCTCTTTCTGCTTCTCACTACCATGCCCTGAGATCCAGACACCAGTTCACATGGATGGAAATCCAATATCTCAAAAGAAAACTTTGAGCAAATAAATCTTCCTTCCTCTAAGTTGTGTAGTCAGGTCTTTAGATTATGGTTGTGAAAATACTGATGGATACAGAGGGAGAGAGGCTGGTGAGAGTGTACCATATGCAATCACTTTGCAAACTGTTCAACACTGTCTTAAGATATGGGTAAAATATACATATTCTGAGGAATATTATTCCTACATATTTCCTCAGGAGTAATGAAAATGTGTCCAAACGTGATTGTACATGAATGTTCATTATAGTTTTATTTATAACTGCAAATATTGGAAATACCTAAATATACATCAAGAGAAGAAAGAGTAAAACTGATGCTACATTCATAAAAAAGAATAATTTCTAGTAAATAAAAATATAGGACTATACAAGCATATAAGTTGGGTTTAGTCAAGGCCATAAAAGAGTATAAGTTAAAGATATGTTGAGGTTATTTGGATAGACCTCCATGGTATCCAAAGTTTGAAAGGGCATAAAAACATATTTATATCTAATTTAACTATTGTGTCAGCAATTGGTTCATTAGGATAATAAGAACACATGATTCACAGTGTTTTTAATGTTTGGAATCCATTTTATGCATATAGTGTCATTAGATTACCAAAAACAAATGTAATGAATAGACAAAAGCAAATAGTTATCCAAAAGGGGGAAATAGCAGTAATTTTTGATTTATGAATGGAATGCTTCTCAAAGAAGAGAACTGTCCCATTTTATATTGCTTCTTTAGGAATAGCAGAATGAAAACTAAATTTAAATACTTTGGCATGTAGGTGTATGCATTTCAAATACTTGGTTAAATTACTATAGCAAAGTCCTATTTGCAGTATTCAGGTCTCTTCCAGAAGAAAATTATTTGAGAGGTGAAGAATGACAAAGGTTATCAAAATTACATCTAAAAAGTTACTACTTTTTTGACAATCAGAAAAGCTACCTTCTAGAAACAAAATTAGCTATAAGTTTTGGAAAGTAAATGGGTTGAGAGCCTGGAGGAGAAAGTGTCAGAATTCCACAAAATATAGAGAGACCATACATTTTAAGATATGCTTAGCTTCACTTTTTGTTCTTGATTTCTATGAAAAATGTGTAATATTGCCAAATGTAATCCTTTCTGGGTCCAAGAACAGATTCAATGTCATATGTCTTCATTTACTATCATTGTTCACTTATAATTTGGCAGTTGGCTGTCACATGTTGACAAGCTGTTTCTGTCTTCTTTTTTCTGTCATGCATTTATATTTAGATTCAAAGAATTACCGTCTTTTTACTAGGTAAATCTCAAGATGCATAATATAAAATTGTCTTTTTGCTGTAAAAATAGAAATCATTTTATTTAAATTACCTTTCCACATTACCCAGTCTCTGAAAACTATTTTTTGCCCTCTTTAGATCTATGATTATTTTCTATGATATTTATCTAAAGATATATATTTTATAATACAGCTTATTAAGGAGTATTATTTTTTCCAAAAGTACCCTGCCTTGGAAAGTGCAGGAAACTAGAGAATATAAAGAGAAGTGAGAACAGCCAGACTTAGAAAGTCAAGGATCATATATTTTCTCTCATATGTGGAAGCAAGAAAGAAAATAGGAAACAAACATTTGGATAGACCTCCGTGACATCCAAAGTTTGAAAAAGGCACAAAATAAATATTTATATCTAATTTACCTATTGGTTCAGCAATTGGTTCTTTGGGATAATAAAAATATACTCTTCACGGTATTTTTAATGTTTGGTAATTCTTTTATGTATATAGTGTCATTAGATTATCAGGGATTTCTAATAAATGAGGAGTTAGAATAGTGGAAGTGGATTGAGGAAGGAGGTAAGGAGGGGAACAAAGATGTCTGAGGAAGGAACCAGTTCAAATAATGTTATGTCCATATGTGAAGATATTACTACCAATCGCACTAACATGTGTAGGGGAGGCAGGAGGTGGGAGCAAGGTGGGATACTTGTGGAGGGAAATGCACTGTTGTGTGCATGTATGAATATGAATGTATCACTTTGAATAGAACTATAATGGAAAGTTGTGATGCACTGATAATAGTATATTATAGAAAGAGGTCCTGCTGCAGTGCCATGGTTTTATCTTGGAAATAATGTATATATATATAATATTTATCACTATTCTGTTGCTGATAAGCTGGTTTCGATGTCTATCATTTTTTCCCTAAACTTTTTCTAATTCATTGCTTATAGCTCCTTCTGTGGTAAATGTTTTGAAGAAGAGTTCATTCACTTCCCACTTACCAATATCATGGATATAATAGTGATGATGATGATGATGATGATGATGATGATGATGATGATGATGATTGATACCAACTACTTATTCTACTCTGAGCCAAATCTGTCATATATTTTGGTACATAAAATTTAAATCTATCAGGAATCAAGGAAGATACATTATACATTATACATTACTTGTAGAAAAATAAAAATTCAGAGAAGTTTGTTAAGTTGATTAGAGCCACACATGAGAGGCCATTGAACTAGGACAAGATCACAGGTCTTTCTAACTTGCAGAGTTGTCAGAGTTTGGCAGTGCCCAGTTTGGCCATGCATCCCTGGGGATGTGGGTTTCTATTTACCAGCTCAGTAACTCTGTATGTCAGTTCCCTTGGCTGCCACTCCAGCCTTACCACTCAATGTAAAAGTTGCAACCTCCTACCTTCTAGTGGTTAACCACCACTACCTACACTTGATTGTTTCAAATCCCATCTTCCTAATCGCTTTCATGAGGCTAACTCTGTAATGGTCTCATTTACTATCTGTCCTACATCAGAGAATCACCACTGAAATTCTCTGAACACCAAAACCTCTCTAATCAACATCAACTTACCCAGCCCCTTATGGAGCTCTGGGACAAAATATATCCTGTCAAAATTCTCCCTTAGTGGAGCTACATGACTGCTTTTTGTATGGTTTTGTGGCACTGGTAATTAAAACAGAGGCATTATACCTCTGAGCTATACCTCTAGCCCTTTTTGTGTGTGTGTGTGTGTGTGTGTGTGTGTGTGTGTGTGTGTGTGCGCGTGTGTGTCTGTGTGTGTGGTACTGGGAATTGAACTCAGGGGAATTCTACCTCAGAGCTATACCCCCAGCCCTATTTTTTATTTTTATTTTGAAACAGGGTCTCACTAAGTTGCAGAGTGCCTCACTAGGTAGCTGAGGCTGGCTGTGAACCCACATTCTCTGGTCTCAGCCTCCCAAATGCTGGGATAACAAGCATGCACCACCAAGCCCTGCTACCTCTAGCCCTTTTTAATTTTTATTTAAGGTTGGTAAGAATCATACCAAGCTGCTGAGTGTGGTCTTGAATCTTCCATCCTCCTGTTTCAGTTTCCCAAATACTGGGATTCTAGTTGTACACCATAAACCACTTCTAACATCTTTTACGCCTCTCCAGGGAAGGGTAAGACCTTGAGTGACTCAGCTTTCTGCAGATGAGGCCACCCTCCTGCATGGTCCAACAGAAACAGGCACATAATAGATGTGCAATTAATATATAATAAATGAGCAACTGAGTGATGAAATGAAGGCATGATAGGGAATTCTTGTTAAATAAAATAGATTAATAAAATAAAGATGAAATAAAATTTTAAAAGACTAGGAAGCCATTTCCAACAGAACTGACTTGTGAACTGTGTATTTAAAATACCAAAAGCATTTCCAAACTAACTCAACCATAGCTGATGTAATGACAAAACAGTAATTAAAATGAAACAGTGAGTCATCTGAAAGCTTATCTAAAACCTCACATCTGGCTACCTGGGACTCTCTGTAAATGTTGGGTTGCATGTAACTCTTCACCAGGGTGTTTTGGCTCAATGTAGACACAGCTGTGTAATCCTGCTGGAGAGTTCCAACTGTGAACACTAGATAGTGAAATCCTTATTTTCAAATAAAATACCAAGCTTTGTGCCAGCACTTCATAAAGTTTCTAGGTGACATTTTAATTACTGAGACTCTTCACAGTTATATTCATCTTCTTTCAGTTCCCTTTCATTGAGAAGTAATTAAAGGGAAGGGAAAATACTATGAAGTAGAAAATGATCTTCATTTGGACCTTGTGTTTTCACAGGATTTTGTTATTGAAAATAAATGGCTTTTGCTTTTGAATGTGGAGTCATTTTTCTAATTTGAAAAAAATATTCTAGAGCTTTTAACTTACTACATGTGTGGTCAGAAGTCTTGTTGGCAACTTAAAAGTGTCCGCAGGTAATTTCTCAGAGATGCATAACAAAGTACCACAAACTGGTTGTCTTACAAAGACAAAAATGATCACCTTACAGGTTTGGAGGCTACATGCCCAAGTTCAAGGTATTGGGAGGGTAGAGTCATGCTTTCTGAAGTTTCTGGTGAAATTACTTCAGTGCTTCCTTTCACTTCTGGTGTTGGCTGGCTCTCCTTGGCTTGTATATGCATCACTTCAATGTCTGCTCTGCTGTGATGTGAATGTTTGTGTCTCCATAATATGTTGAAACCTAATACTGTAGGTAATGTTATCAGGAACTAGTGAACTTTGAGGGGTGATTAATTCATAAAAGTGGAACTCACATGACTAGGATTTGTGTCTTTATCTGTGAGGATACAGCAAGGAGGAACCACCTATAAGGAAGCAGACTCTCACCAGACAAATCTACCATCCATTTTATCTTGGACGCTCCAGTCTCTCGATCTGTTAGAAATACATTTCCATTGTTTACGAGCCACCTAGTTTAAGATAGTTTGTTATAGTAGTCCAAATGGACTACGACATTCCTCTATCATCGAGTGCCTTTTCCCCCTTTGTGTCAAAAGTCTAACTTTCCCCTTTCTTATGAGTAAACCGGTCACTGAATTGAGGCCCCTCATATTCCAACCCCTTCTTAATAGTATCATCTTAAATTGAATAACTCTGAAAAGAGCTTGTTTACAAATAAGGTCACATTCGCTGGATGATTTTAAGACTTGCAACCCTGAAAATGCCTAGTTAGTACTATTAAAATTTAAAGTACAAATAAGGTATATCTTCTGCCCCAAAGGAATTCTCATGCTAGTCAATGAAAAATAATACTAGTTATTAAGCCGGGCGTGGTGGCGCATGCTTGTAATCCCAGCATTCGGGAGGCTGAGACCCAAGGATCCGGGTTCGCGGCAAGCCTCAGCTACCTAGTGAGGCACTCCGCAACTTAGCGAGACCCGGTTTCAAAATAAAGAATAAAAAATAGGGCTAGGGATGTAGCTCAGAGGTAGAATGCCCCTGAGTTCAATCCCCAGTACTGCAAAAAAAAAAAAAAAAAAAAAAAAAAAATACTAGTTATTATCAATAGTTGAATCTTCATCAGAATTCTTAGTCACTTAAGCAACTTTGATTTGAAAACTTTGCCCTTTAGGGAATAAAGTTTCCATTTCTCTACATTCATCAGGATGCTGCAGAACAATAGATAATTTGGAGTTGGATAGATGTGAGGCTTGATGGATTATGCAAAGTAGTTCATTGCTCAGATAAAAGGTCAGTCTAACTCAACAATTATATAGTTTCTTTTTATAGTCTTCCTGGTTTATTGCTGGTTTTAAAAGGATGACAAGAGCATATGAAGATGTTAGAAATATGCAGCTTTCATAATTTGATCATTTGCTAGTCTATCTAATTCAACCAAAGTTTTAGAAAAAAAATAATTAAATCTCCATTTATTTAAAATAGGGAGTCCTTATCCTAAAATAAATTTCATAATTTCTTCAATCTCTTTTCTGATACAATCAACTTCTCTAGGTAATGGGCCCAATTTTGACCTTTCCAGTTTCTTTTAGTAAAATATCACCCACCTTTTTTCCTTGTCTTTTTAGGTGTTAAATCATTGGCTACTTTCAGGATCAAATGCTAATAAGTTTCCATACAGTTAATCTTTTCAGGTATATATTTTGCATTATCAGTGAACTCAGAGTCCAATATCAAAGGAAGAATAGTGAGAATTTAAGTCACAATTGAAAGTATTGCTTAGTAGGATTTAAAAATGTCAGGTGATATTTGCAAATCACCTATAACCTAAAGAATATCCAGAAATTATACCTCATATTTTGCTCATAGTAGCAAGACATTTTAACTTTGAATATCTGTGGAAGGCATTTCTGCAAGTACATGATTACTGTTGTCAACTTTAGAGAAATCACCTATTTCTATTACTTACCATTTTAATTTCTAATTACATTCATCCATGTGTTTTAATATGATTTTTAAATTTCCATTTTGGAAACAAATTAAGGTACAAAAGAAGCCTAAATTTTTTTGGAGGTCATAAATTCAAGAGTTAGACCCATGAATCCAACTTTTCTTTTTCCACTATTTATGACAGTAGGAGGTTTTATCAAGGTGCCATAACTTCACTCAGGCTTAGAATTAACGATCTAATAAAGTTGGAAGTTATATTCCTTTTGTAAGGGCAAACAGAAAGTGTTCTGTAGAAGAGAGATAGGCAAAACAAGATTATATTTTAGTTACTTCTACATTTTTCAGATACAATAGATGAGAAAATCATGTATTGCTGCAAAAACTGTACATTTTTAAAAATCTCTAATATGGAGTTTTAGATATTATTTACAACTTGACTATTGATGACTGAAAATCTATAAAATGATATAAATAAATCAATAAAGTAGAAATATGAAGTAAAATCTCAATGTGAAATTTTCCTTTGTCCAACTTGCATTATTTGAAAGGTTTTCATAGAAACATTAATGCAAAATTTTCCAGATTACAGATCATTTATATAAATATTCATTTGATTCTTATAGTTTTGATGGGGACAAAGGCGGAGATCTGAATCTTCTATTGTCACAATAAAGAAATTCCCTAAAAGTGGCTGGGAAACTAATTCAATCAAATAAGGAAAGAGGCAGGGTGAAAACTCCGGTATGAAAACTCCAAGATCAGTGCTTTTTTTCAAGAGTTTTGGGAGTTTCTATATTCTCTAGAGTATATCTCAATAAAGGGTGACCCAGGAGCCTGAAAGAATGATGCTTATACCATCGGAAAGCTCCCACTTTTCAAATACAGAAGTACACACTGCACAGCTACACATTGCCTTCTTTTGGGGTCAGAACCGTTCCAAATGGTTCTCCAGTTCTTGATCATCCCAAGTCTGTAGTTTCTGCAGGACAGAGCTCTCTGCATTGCGACTACTCGATTCTCCCTATTCCAAATAAAAGAAGAAATTCTATGCAGTAGAAGCTGTGATGTGCTCTACAGGCTGTATTCTTTCATGAATGAAAACATATTACTCTCCAAACTGGATGGGGAGACAGTCTTCATCTCTTGGACCCTTTCAGGATTGCCTCAGATAAAGTGTCCCTTAGTAAAGGTCATTTTGTCTTTCGAGGCTAATGGCATTTATAAATTGATCAATCAAGGAATATAAAGACCTGGCCTTCACACTTGGAACAATGATCAATAATCACTGTTCCAAGTGAGAAGGTCGAGACTTCCACTGAGTCTTAAATTCTCTGTTTGCTCATTATTGCTTCTTTATTTCTCTTCTTTTTCTTTCTGTTCCCTTCCCTCTCCAAGTTATTGCTCTCAAGAGTCCTCCCTAATAAACTCCCTACACTCATCTCTGAGTCTGCCTTTCTTGGGACTCAACTTGTAGCACCATTGGGGAAATCAATGCATAGCATGTGAAGACAGTAATTCATACTTTAAGAAAGGTTACAAGCCACTTGATTTCTCCATTCTTATTAATTGATATACATGTTAGGTCAGATGAAGCCTAATTTAAAGTGGTCCCCAAAACCTACAAAATATTTGTTGTATTTTGTATTATGAGCAGAAGCAATACTTAGTAAAATTTAAAAGCATATATACCTTGTGCTTTCCTTTTCTCTTCCTCTTAATGCTATTCCCCAGATCTTCCCAGGAAAAGGGTTGTCACTTCCCTCTTTTCTCCATTTACATGTGATCCTTACCTGGGTCACTGCTAGTAAAGTCTCTGCCTTTCTCAATCTCATTTAGCCACCATCTCAGGAGTTCAGTAGCAGATTCTGTCCCATCCAGCTCCCAACTCCATTTGAATAAACCTGATATTGTCCTGGGCACTGTAGTTTTGATGATAGGCTTCGGTTAAGGACATTCCTAGAATGAGTGTGACTGGGCTAAGCTTGATTTGTGGGTTTCCTGAGGTGAGTTCCCAGACTTCACATATATTCATAGTTTCTTTCTATCCCTCCTGGATCTTTGTCCTTGCTCCCATTACAAATTATTTTCTTTCCCCTTAAGAATATGACTTTGTGCTATGTTTCTATCACACTAAACCTCAGTATTATATTTGATTACAATGCACAAATAAAAGTACATTAAAAAAGGGAATGAAACTTTGTTCTAGATTCTAGTTTAGTTGGATATAGCCATGAGAAGTCTCCACAAAAGTGCCATTAAATTGAGGTATAGTTTCTTTTCTTTCCCATCCTACTTAACTGTATGAATGTAACTTGTTTAGATATTTGGAAAATATGAAAGACATTGGAAACATGTACCTGATTATGAGTCTTATCTTTGAAGATTAGTTACCATATTATCTTTACCCACCTACTTAGACTTCTGTAGATTTAAACTTGCTAACACCAGGATTTAAAAAGTAGCTGTCCTTTTCCCTCCCATAAAATATTCCTATACCTACATTAGTGTTTGTAGTTCTCTTATCTGTAGCCCCAAGTTTATGATTATTTTATAGCACTAAAGGGATAATTTATTCTAATAAAATAAAAATGGCTGATATAAGTTTTATGCACTTCTGTTTCCAGGAAGATATCTATTTTATGTGAGATTGATTAGACACTGGTACCACAAACAAAAGATTTTCATCTTCATTGCTAGAATTTGAGGCAATATTACACTTAAAAAAAGAGTAATGTTATAAAATCTTTTGTTTCCTGCCTATCCTAAACCAGCATAAGCTTACAGTGCAGAAAATAAAGACAAAATGCAGGTGTATATCTTAGAAAACTAGATATGGGTAAGAAAGAAAACTTCAGAATTAGAGCTCAAATGTAAATGGATTACTAATCCAAAAAGAGTATTTGCATTCAACTACTAATGACAGACATTCAACCTATTGCAATACAAGTAAAGTAGTTAAATGTTTTGGACATATGGTTTGGCCAAGACAGTGGCTAATACAGACAACCAGTGTTTTACTTTGATCTGAAAATGTAGGTGAACAGATTTAAACATCACAATTGAGACCATCCTCCATACAGGTCTAAGTTGGTACATCCCTTACCTTAGCTCAAAGATATTGCTGAATTTAGAAGAAATACAAATTACTCCATTAGTATGATCTTTCTCTATTTACACATAATAAAAAGATGGCTAGAAACATGTCATTTATATGGTATGGGCAGTCATTGCAAAAATATTACTAACAAGTTTTTTTTAATTACTTTTTAAAAATGAAGAAGAAACAATACTCTTTTGGTTCTGACTTATACATATCCAATAGTTTTAGACAATCCTTTGTCCCTTTTCATGGGAAGAAAAAGCAAATCCTCAGGGGGAAATGTGAGTCACAGAAGGAGCTGATGATCACACATTGTTAATGATGTCAATTTTGGGAGAGAAAAGTATAATTTTGAATGTAATGCAGACCTCATCTCAAGAAAGCTTGATTTTGCATAAGTACACAGGCTGGAACAAGGGGAAATAACTGGTTTTTCTACAGTTTTGCGATGGTTCACTGAGGACAGAAATTTTTTTTATACAATAACTTCAGAAAATTTTCTTATTGTAGCTTTGCAGAATTGTATCTACTATAGAGCTTCAAACATTTCCTTGTTTTCAGTATGACCTGATGTGGTTCAGGAAGCTGGGAGAGAAAAACAGAACTTTGTATGAACAGAAGAAATAATCAGAAAACGCAATATGGAAATTGCTTCGGTAACAAAATGATAGGTGAGGGGTGAAACCCTCTGTTGCAGTAAATCTTAGTTCCAAGAGAACATACAATGTTAAAGAAAAGTTAAAAAGATAGTTTCAGTATCACTAGGCCATAGCTAGCATCTTGAGGAATATATTAGAAAACATACTCACACACACACACACACACACACACACACAAACATACATACACACAAAATGATGGCTTACAGCAAAAGTGTAAGGAAAGACAAAAGTTTGTGCAAAGGGAGAAAACTTCCTCAATACATAGAACCTGATCCAAAGCATGAGTTTCATTGAAGAAAACTTAATGAAATTAGAAATTATTATTTATAATTTAATTAATATCTATTATTTTCATCACTTTTTTATTCATCACATTAGTCCTTTTTTAAAAAATCTTACTTTGCCTTCTCTACTTGTAACTAAGCATTTTATATGATTTCATATTCTCTCCTCTCTTAGCTTATCAATTATATGTTTTAAAAAATTTACTGGACATAGAATTTTCAATATATAACTAATTGAAATATACTTTCAAAAGACACTCCACCAATCCACAGGTAGTCCAAGTAGCTTATAATAGAATATTTACATTTTCTTCCTCTTAGCTCTGAAAACATGATTGCCAATAGTTACAAAAGCCATGGTCATTATTCCAGTAATCGTTTAATGACAGAGATTCCCACTGAGGATAAAAAAAATGAGATGCAGCTACAGGTTTCCATGAAAAACCCACATTAGATATTAGATATGTAAATAGAGGTTGAATTTTCAAAAGGACATAAGAATTCTTGCTGTGTATGAACCTAAAACCTGAGTTTCACATATAAGAGCATGGGCTGGAGATGTAGCTCAGTGGTAGAGTGCTTACCTTTCATTCATGAGACCCTGGCTTCAATCCCCAGCACCACACATGCACAAAAAAAAAAAAAAAAAAAGGGAGCAAAGACTAGTAGAATGTTAAAGAGAAAAAAAATCCAAGTTTACTACTATATATTAAAACTGATTATTATCAGATTTGACATGATGACATGGTTATCTACATAGAGAATTGCAAATAATTAACAAAAGCATTTGGAACTAATTGATGATCATTCAGGTCATAGGATACAAGGTTAATTATACAAAAGAAAATCCCTTTATTTTATACCAGTAATAAATAATTGAAATTTATTTTAAAATCACAATACTACTTATATTAGCATTGAAACAAAATACTGCATTATAAATCTAAAAAAAATATGTGGGGTCCACATACACAAAACCATAAAATTTTAATGAAAGAGATCAGAAAAGTTCTACAAAAATGGAGATGTCCATGGATTAGAAGACTCAGTATTGTAAAGTGTCAATTCTTTCTGTCTTAAACTATAGATTAGGCACAATTCCATTAAAAATCCCAGCAAAGTGAGTTTGTGGACCCCAACAACGTCATTGTAAAGGTTATATGGAAAGGTAAAAACTCAGAATAGCCAATAAACTGCATTGATCTAGACTGTGTAGTATTGTTGAAAGAAGATAATAACCATGTAGCTGAACAGAGAGTTCAGAAACAGATCCATACAAATATGACAAACATTTTTCTTCAAAAGAGCAAAGGCAATTCAAAGGAGAAAGGACTCTACAACAAATGGCACTGAAAAAATTGACTGCCCACATGTTAAAAAATTCAAGACACAATTTTCAACTTTCAAAAGTAACCTAAAATTATTATATTTAAATGTAAAATGCAAAACTATAAAATTCTGGAAGACAACATAGGAGAAACTTATGTGTCTATGGGTTTGGTTATGAATATTTTACATATAGCATCAAATGCATGACTAGTGATAGAAAAAATTATGCTGGGTTGTAATAAAATTTAAAATTTCTACTCTGGGAAATACACTGGTAGGAGAATGAAAAGGCAAGTTGTAGTCTGGGAGAAAATATTTTCAAAACACATATTATATAAATAAAATATATATCAAAAAAGAACTTGTAATTTAAGTAATCAACTATTGAAACTCCACAATAAGAATACCAATGACCTAATTTGAAAATGAGCAAGAGATCTCAGCAACTACTTCATCATATAGGATGTACAGATAACAAATAAGCATGAGAAAAATTACACAATCTTTTTGTCATTCGGGTATTTTAAATTAAGAATGACATATTACTGCACATCTATCAGATAGCCTAAATAAAAGAAAATGACTAATGAATTCTGGCAAAGATGAGAAATAGCATATACATTAATTTCTAATAGGAATTCAAAATATCACAACACTTTGGCAGTTTCTTACAAAGGCAAATATGGTCATATAATCCAGTACTCATGTGCTTTGTAATTTTCCCCACTGGATTGAGGCTTCAATCCATTCAAAAACCTGCACATGGGAATTTATAGGATCAGTATTTATAGCTGTCAAAAAATTTAAAAAGGCTGAAGAAGAAATCCAGTGGTTCTGTGTGTGTGTGGGGGGGGGTGTGTGTATCTGTGTATGTGTGTGTGTGTGTGTGTGTGTGTGTGTGTGTGAGAGAGAGAGAGAGAGAGAGAGAGAGAGAGAGAGAGAGACAGAGAGAGAGAGAGAGAGAGAGAGAGGGAGAGAGGGAGAGAGACAGAGAGACAGAGAGACAGAGAGAGAGAGGAGAGAGGCTAGGCAAATAAACTGTGATGCATTAATTTCAAGGAATATAGAATATGATATCATTCAGCTATAAAAAAAGACATGAGGTGTCAAACCTCAGAAAATATAGAAGAGTTGGTGACATGTGTGCGTGTGTGTGTGTGTGTCTGTGGTGTGATTACATATATATGTAATTTATATGTGATTATATATATATAAATTAAATAAAAAATATACAGTAGAATACTACAAACACTATAAATATAATAGTGCATATAAAATCACTTGATGTTATGAAAGAAATAATTTCAACTTAATAAAAAATATTATATTTTGCTTTTTTAAAATAAATGAAACCAGACACAGTGGCATGAGCCTGAAATTCCAGTTCTTGAGAGGCTGAGACAGGAGTGTCACAGGTCTAAGGCTGGCATGATGTAATTTGGCAAGATCTTATTTAAAAAAAAAATTTAAAGGACTAGAATATAGCTCAGAGTTAGCACATCCTTTGGTTTAATCTCTTATATCACATACATACAAAAAATAAAAGTAAATGATACAGGGCAATTTTATCTCCATGTCAAGAAGAAAAATAACATCAATTTCTGGATTAAAAAATAAACAAATGAATTTGAGTTGATTATAGATTTAAAATGTAGATAAAACAATTGATATAAAGGTAGAAAACTGTATTATCCTAATAACAATGCATTAGGCACAACACAGACAGCACTTATTTACTATTACTCTTAAAGGAAAAACTAATAAATTTGATTAAATTAGTGTTAAGAACACGTGAGCACAATATATGAGACTTAGTCATTAATTTATATACAGAATTTCAAAATAAAATCAATAATGAAACGATAAGCAAGCCAATTTTAAAAGTGGTGGAATTTCTTGAATATCTAATAAATGTGAAAATGTTTATGCAAATTAAATTCAAATTGAAACAATAAGATGCCACTACATGCCAAAAAGAACAGTAAAAATTCAAGTATATGGGGGAACCTGAATCCTCGTTTATTTCTAATAAAAGTGTAAATAGTTAAACCTATCAGACCTTTGAAAAAATGTCTGATATATGTGCTAAACCTAAGTGCTGCTCATTCTGTACCAATAAAACTACCCACTCCTGGGCATACACTTAAGAGAAATAGGTCCATGTAATTAGCAAGCTGTAGTCACAAAACTAGATATTTTATTTTTGCTTATTACTACCAAAAACCTGGAACTAGCTCAAATATATATCCATAAAAAAGAATAAATAATTGGTATCTTATGTATAGAATGGAATATGATGTTAAAAAGAAAATCATGATATTACATGGATGAATCTTAAAAATATATATTCAGCAAATGAGTCAGATGCCAAATATGTGTGTGTGTGTGTGTGTGTGTGTATGTGTGTGTGTGTGTGTGTGTATGTGTGTGTATGTGTGTTTTGCATGTATTGCAGGGGAGGTCAAACTATTCTAGGTTAGAAGGAGTCAGAATAGTAATTACTACTTAGTTAGGGCTTTTAACTTAAAGAGACAAGAGGGAAACCTCTGGAATGCCAGAACTTTTGTATACATGGGTCTAGGTGGGCTGCACATTTGTGTAACCAGAAAGCAGTCACAGTTTTGGTGCACTTCATCTCAATTAAAATTATATGTATGTGTATATATATATTCATTTGCATATATATCATATGTTATATATTCACACATGTAAACAATTAAGAACTAAATGCTGGGTAAGAACATAATTATGGTCAAGCTAAGTTCATCCCTCTTTCCTCCTCCTAGGGTGAAAAGAACAATATGGTCTTTTCTTCTGAGGTGGGAGTAAAACTGTCCGTACAGAGAGAAAGGAAAGTGTTACAGGGAGAATAACAAAGGTTTGTAAAAATTGCAATCAATTTAAAGTAATCCAAGTAATATGGTCTCTACAGCTACTCTGGAAAGTCACCCTAAAAGAAAAACATATGTTTAATTTAAAGAATAAATTTCTTTACAAACAATAAACTTACATTCATAAATACTTAAATTGGGGAATATTTTTGAGTGGAGAATTATGATTTTAGGCTATGACCTTGTATTGAATATCATTAAGATAGCATTAAGCTGAATGGCTTCTTTTATTTCTGATAAAACTATCATTTTCAATTTGAAAAGTCCTAAAAATAATTTGACGACTATTAGAAATAAAATATTAGAACTCTAATAACTGTGATGGACAGGATGAAATAGCATAAAAGTGCACTTGCTTCCAGCTGTGACATATTCCTGTTTTTCTTCTTTAACTTATTTAAATTTGTGTTTCTTCCATCTCACCTGAAATCTGGACAAAACTAGTGATACTTATTCCAAGAGTATAGCATTCATAGACAATTAAATTAAATATTGTGAGCATTTTCTATGAGTACAAATTTCTAACACCAGATTTCAGTTACCAGAGGTCTATTTTTTTCTTCATATAAAAAAGAAAGGTAATTCTCTTTAATTGTCCTTGCTTTGATCTCATGTACAAAATGTACAAGGATGTCCATTACTCCTCAGCACCATGTATTTCCATGATTTGTATTTGTCTCTGGACCCATAGAATACATAAGTTCTACATAATTCCAAATAGTATGTGCCATATAATAGCAGATCTACAAAATGTCTCATGACATGCTATTACATAATACACTTCTCTATGCTGGATTTTTTCATAACCTTCCAAAGACTATTTCTCCTGAGATGTTAATCCACAACTTTTTACATTAAAAACTCAATGTTGATTTAAAACAAATTTATTCTAAAAGAAATATGAATCTCAAAGTCTCCATAACATGAGTTTGTATATATTTGATCACTTTCATTGGTAGAATATCTTTTATCTGATTAGCGAACTCGTTAGTAAACAATTGTGGCTATTTATGTTTGTTTAATACCTTTTTTTTAAAAAAAATTGTATGCTTATTTGGGTTTCTCAATTAGCAGCTAATTTCTGTGGAGTACGGATTCATGTTCCTCTTTAAATTCTTTCTGTTTGGACTTAAATCCATTGCTACATTCACTACTTGAATTTTTCATACATTTCTTGATCAGTCACGTGTATTATTTCTCTTTCACAACTCTTGATGAAAATACTTTATAAATTTATTCTCTAATAGTGGAAATTATTATATTGATACACTACCAAAGCTTTCATAATCACAATAACCATTATGCTTAAAATCCTTCAGTAGCCTAATAAACATTTAAGAAAGAAGTAAACATTACTTACTATGGTGGTACTAGGCAGCATTTTAAACATTTGCCTCCAAAATTCCATCTCCAGGTTCTTTAATCAAACACTAAGAACTGTTGTTAAGGGAGTTTGCAGGAGTAGTTAATGTTACTCATCAGTTGATCTTGAGGTAGGAATAGTGTCATGGGTTGCCCTGGTGAACCTGATAAAATCTCCTGAGAACAAATGTAAACATGGGGGAGGATGGAGAGCATCCAGAAGTCTCAGAGAGAGTCTGTTCAAGGGAAAGTCAGAGAGTTTCAAACTATAGCAAGGCCTTGATCCATGGTTTCTGGAGGGTGATGTGTGATGTGTATAAAATAAAATAAAATAGTAAAGTAAAGTAAAATAAAATAAAATAGAGATGACTTCTAGGATCAAAGACCAGAATAGTGCTAACAGCCCACAAAAACACAGGACTTCCACCCTTTAGCTATCAGGACCTGCACTGTGCTAATATCCTGAATGATCCTGGGAACAGAATCTTCTTCAGGCCTCAGGTAAGAACTGCAAGTCATATGACACTCTCATTTCCACTTAGAGAGACTCAAAGCAGAGTACTCAGCTGAGCCAACCAGCCTTCTGTGACCTCATTCTGTGACTGTGAGTCATTGCTTAAAAATGTGGACTATGTTCTAGTTTATTGCATGGTAGAGAAAACTAACACCATGACCCATAATTAGAAGGAACTCCTTGTTTTTACAGCTCATTCTCCTCTGTACTCTTCTCTTAGAGTCACTGCAATCTTCTGACATCCTCCTCTTATCCAGACAGTAGGACTATTAGAAACCATTTGTTTTAAGTTGAGGTTGTGTTTGCTTGTTTTGACAAGAATAATATCTTGACTACATACTTAGCCTCTCTCTGTTCTTTAGCTCACAGCTCAGGATTAGAGCCTCGGGAACCAGACATTGCTACACTGAGTTCTAAAAACAGTATGAATATCTACATTATATCGTCACATCTCTATTCTCCTTCCCAGCAATTTGACACATTGTCAAAGTACATTTACCAGGAAGTTAATTTACTGATTCATCTTCTCCTCTAAGCAGCAAGCCTCAAGAAGAGAAGATGGTCTGCTTTTAAACACCATTACACGGTCAACATGTTGCACATTCTGGAGAAATCTGAGCAAAGTGAACAAATGCACTAAAGAACACCTAACACCAATTTAAAGTGAATTCCTAACATGGTATTCATCAGGTTGGGGAAGATGAAGATCCTGTTGTCTCTGATCTAATAAACTTTACATCATTTAGATTACATAACTTGAAATGAGTCTCTAGGCACCAACTTAAATAAATTACATCAGACACTTCTATTATTTCTAGTAAGGTAACAATACAATCAGAAGGAAAATATGGATTAAGTGCAACCTCATTTTTCATTGGTACCAGATTAATATTTATATCACACACACAAGACCTAATAAAGGCTGTGACAATAAATTTCTATGCTGAACATGTAGGGTCCTTTCTAACATGTAGGGTCCTTGTCAGGAGTGGAGTGGGGGTCGAGAGATTCAGTAGATTCAGTTCAGAGAGAAAGAGTAGCCAGGCTGAGACACTGACTGGTGTATTTGTCAAGGTACAACCTCATACACAGCAATGAATCTGTATAAACAGAAAAGAAAAAAAAAATAGAACCAACCAGGAGAGGATGGTTCAGGGAGGAGTCCACTGCAGCAGGCCGGGGGGTTAGCGAAGAAGCAGTGTTTGTGGGGTTGTGGGCTTTGGATCACCTGGCAGTAGCTGGAGTCATGGCAGTTCTGACCAAAGTTGTGACAGTAAGAAGTTTTCCCAGGGGAATAAAAGAAATGCCAGGTTTATTCCATTCTCCCATATTCCAATCTCTACCAATACACTTGATAGAACAAATTCAGTCAAATATAACCTTACAGAGGAGCATATGGAAATCAGTCTTCCTACAAAACAAAACAGTCTGGGCAAAGGAAAAGAAACAGATTCAGCACAAAGAAGTCAAACCTGGAGCGGCTGACCCCAAACTCAAGAGCCACATTTTGGTTTCTCCTAAGAACACTAAACAGCTTAGAGTTTAAGAGAAATAGAGGTAGATTAACTTGAAAATCCATATTTTTGATTTATTTCCTGGGGAAGGATTAATTGTAATCTACCAAGTCTAGATGATACACATTGTTGTTATTAAACCAAGAATTAATAAACAACATCTTAATTCACCAGAGTACATTTTGAACTCTCTTGAAAAGAAACAGGCGAGAACAACTCCCAGGAACATTGGCAGTTATTACATTGGACTCAATATGATTAATAATATCTTAAACGGATTGCATAAATAAAAAGTTCATTTAATTTTTATACTTACAGTGTCTAGTGAGTTTCCTTAACTGAAAAGGAAAAAGTTCCCTATCATTAGGAGCAAATTAAAGAAAGAGGAGAATCAGATAGTAGAGTTCTTTTCTTCAGTGCAACTTTCCACTACCCTTTAAAACATGTTCCTTCTCTTAAGGCTCCTATGAATTTTATAATATGAAATACATATCACATTTTATTTTATTTAATTAAAAGGATTTCCAGGATAAGAATATTCTGTGTAGGTATGAAAAATATGATAAGGATAATCTCCTGCATTTGACTTGCCTGTAATAACTATGTTTGTGCCATTTATTTGCCACTTTCATATCTATAAGTGGATTATTAAATTTTTTTTGCAAACCAATCAAGTGTATCACAAGCCCCATTCTCAATATCTTTTGACTAATAAGGGTCTTAATATCCAAATTTGATCCTTTCCCAGGTCTGTTTTCCACACATCAGCCAAAATAATCTTTCAAACATACTTAATAAATCACCACACCTCGCTTAGACTCCTTCAATATCTCCTCATTTCATACAATCCAAGTCTATAATTCATTCCTGACTACTTAGGCCCCATACCTGGCCTAATATACTATTTACATATGCATTCTTTATAACTTATTAAATGAGAGTAGGAACTTCACATATCTTCTTCAATTGTTTATGTAAGCTCCTAGACAAGAATCTTGCATATGATACACTCTCAATAAATGTTTTCTTTTAAATTTATAAATACAATAAAAATTCTACTACTCAGAATATCTCATTAAGAGGAGATTTCTCAAACAGACTAACCTGTAAATTTAAATTTTATTACAGCACTCTCTTTACTGGAACCCTGAACAACCAGCAACTCACATATGTGGTGATGCTTGTGTGGACAAACCTAGTGAGCTTCCACATGCATGAAAGGATAGCATGTGTAATTATGTATAATACCTAGTATTTGATAATGATCCTGAATGACTATGTTACTGGTGTTATGTACTGACTGTACGTTCTATCATTACTCTACAATATACTCATAAAAATGGCAATGCTGAAACAGTATGCTATGTTATGCCAGAAGCAGCCTCATAGATTTTGTGCTTATGACCTCTCTTGATTGCATAAAGAGGTCACTTTGAGTTAGATTAGGTTACTTTCTGGCTTCTAGAGCACTTATTAGTAACAATGATAATCCTTTCTTTCTTTATGTATTTAATATTGCCTTGGTAACACCTTTCCCACGGCTCTATGTTATGCCTAAATATGTCATATAAAACGCTTAAAAATCCTCTTTATAGACTTCTCATCTGTGTTGCCATTTCTCTTCCCAGGATGAATACTCTTTGCAGTATATCAATTTACATGTATGGAGGAGAAAGACAGATTCCCTCTAAGTTCTTATGTGGGCATTTTAACTGGATCTAGTAACCTAATTTATACAAAAGGTAATTTACAAGAAAAAATCATATTTTTTATTAATTTTACACATATCTCATGATCTTGAGAAAGAGAGTTAAGGAATGACCAAAGCAGGTTTTATTTTTATTTATTTTTTAGACAAAGAACATATTTGTGAAGGAATGACAAAACAAATGTGTATCTGAACTAGGTTAGTAAATTCTAAGGATATCACTGTGAAGTATGGGTGAGGGAGATATAGAACTAGTGGAAGAAAGGATCATTTTAAAGAACTTTTTAATTCAAGTGTATTGTAACTTTCATTTCCAGTCTCCAGTGATCCAGTTCTGGTATCCAACAGAATCTTAATGGCTTGCTGTAGGCAGGGAAGATGAGGACAAATGACCTTTTCTGAAGTTAAAGTTCCTCAAGTTATTTCATCATGAAATAATCAATATACCAATTTAGCACATTTTACCTGAACTTCTTCACATATCATTTCCTTTTTCTCACAAGTATTCACTCTTCAAACCACTAAAATTTAGCTCCTGAGCCATTCACTGAAATGAATGTCTAGCCAGCCTGATTAGTTAAGTCAAATAGGTTGCATATTTAACTAAATACAGAAGCATATAATACTACATACATACACTCTGTGATATGAATACTCTTTAGAACTATTTAGCCAATGAATGAAATGTAGCAATTTGATATTTCTAAATTACTTTTAAGAACTTTCCAAAAGTTCAGAAATTTTCTGATAGCATAGGAAAAAAAAAATTCTATACTTCAGCAGATTGACTCACTTCAGTCCCTCAACCCCTGTTAAGTCTATTTTCAGTTGAACATTTTCTTCCTTCCCCTAGAGTAGGAAAAAATACATATTTTTTACTATGGAATAAGGGACCCTTCATAACCTTGCAAGTTGCGATCTTTCTAGACTTATTCTGAGCAGACTTAAATAAAATAAATTTTAAGTAAAAAGTAATTGTTTGGAGGTTACTCATGCATATCATATTACTATACACATCATCAAGTCTTATTTTCTGTGTTTATGGGTACATTTTCTCATGTTTATCATCATATTTTGGGGATATTCTTTATCCTATATGAATATATATTAATTATTTACATGCAAATAAAATAAACAAATGACATTAAACTCTAGATGGGAGCAATTGTATCATTTGCTTAAATTATTATGATATGGACAAACAGATCAACAATAACAAAGGGCAGAATGAAGTCAAGCAATGAAGTCTGTTTGCAAGGACATTTTCACAATCATTTCTTATCTCTATATCTTGACCCTCTCTTCTCCACTCTCTGCTACTTTTCACATGCTATTCACAGTATTTGTTATCCTGTTCAGGAATTTCTGGGAATCTATTTAATGATATTTTACATGTAGTTTTAACACTCCAATTTTGTGCAACTGGGTCATGAAGTCAAGCATTAAGAAAGAAAATATTTTGTGTTCATGAATATCAATTAAGTAACATAAAAATTTATAGTTTAGTGATTGAGCATAAGATTTGGAATTAAGCTGCCTGGGTTTTAATTTTAATGACAACCCTACCACTGATTGTGTGATTTTTTTTTTTTTTTAGAATCATTAATTCCATCTCTTCCCCAGTTTCCCGTCTTGTAAAAGCAGACGATTACAGTACTTACCCCCTTCAAAAAATACACCTGGTACAGAAACTAAGAATATCAAAATAAAAAAAAAAATAGCTAATATTATTTGCTTTTTTGTACTTGTGAACCAATTATTAAACTAAAATGAACTATCATCTGCAATCAAAAGGCTGTTTGTTTTATGAGGGAATCTCATTTAACCTTCAGACTACACCAATTTATAAGTGCTATGTAAGTGTGACTTTTATAGACTAAAGTTTGACTCTATTTAGTTTCCAAATTTTTATATGTCAGAGTTAATGTTATGCAGAGATATGATTGGGAAAATTAAACAATTAATTAAAACAGAAATGCCTCATTCGTTACATTTGAGCATAAAGGAGACATTAGAGATTCCCTTGAGATCAAGACTTACTGGATGATCCTCAGTTATGCTTTCCACCAAAGGCCGCACATTACCTCCAATGTGAGTGATTTTTGGTGTTTAACAGTGTTCATGTTTTTTCTTAATTCATTGTGTAATTTGGCCTGCTTCCATTTTAAATTATTTAAGTGCAGTTTGTATAGAAAGATAAAGTCACCTTATATATCATAAGAATTCCTTCAATTCATCCAAAAGCAGAAAGTGAAGAAATAGCCTTGGTATTTATGCTGGAGGAAACAATTAATTGCCGTGCTACAGTTCTTAATAAGCAGATTCTTCTTTTGTGCCATAGGCATAAAAAGAATCTAGTTGGGAATTGTTAACAGTAACCTTATAATGAAACTCAAAGTTACACATATTGCAAAAATTTAAATTAGCCTGTTATCTAAACTGTGATGGGAAGAAGCTTTGTTATGTTAAATTGCTTTAGTACTGACAATGTGATTTAATATATATTTTCAACAAGGTGATGAATGTATTGCATTTTCTCAGCACAATGCTCTCGATATTTATTAATTTCCCTTTTTATTATACAATATTGGATAATTTTACAAAATTATTATTTTTGACTAAGGGAATAAAGGACAAGTAGAGAGTGTTTGTTTCTTGATCTGCTATTCATACATGATTCCTCAATTTATGGAAAAGTAAAGTGCTGGTGATTAACAGAAATGGAGGCAAAACATAGTAATCATAGGCATAGAACCCACTAGTTTAGTTTTAAAGACCACACTAGCAATATGATTTTGAGCAAATAATTCAATTTTTTTCATGGATAAAATATGAAAGATATGAATAGAGAATAGTTTGTAGGGTTTGGGTTATGAATTTAAAAACGAATGTATTCTGAATGTCCAGAACTCTTCCTGGAATAAAGTTTTGCTACTACAAATCTCAGGAGAGAACAGACCCTAAAGGTGCAGTTCTGTCTCTATCACCACTGTGGTGCTGTAGATACTAATAACACAAAGGACAACACCACACCAAGTGTTATTTGAATGCTTACAACTCATTGGGCATTTTGAAAAGCAATATACAAATATTCATTCACAAATTCATGCAAAATACACCTTTGTATTTTCTCTTTCTAACCTCACTTTGCCAATGCAAAAGATGAACATTTAGAAACTTAGCTAAACTGGCAAATGCTCTCCTTTTTGGAAAATTCTAACATTCTCTCAGTGTTTTAATTAATTTATTCCATATGTCACTGGATCCAGATGATGTTTGACTTTAATTAGATTGTTCATCAGCTTTGTTGTTGCATCACAGACTGTTGAAGAGGGGAGCAGAGAAGGCCAGTAACTCCCTTGTTTATGGTGCCGAGGGAAGTCATAAACTTGGCATTCTTATACATTACCCTCTCTTTCTTTGTCCACTGACCAGAATATTAAATGAATAAGTGAAAATTTAGGCAGATATATCTTTATTTTGAGTCATATGTTTTTTTCAATTATTGTTGTAATAAATATTTTCTAAGGAAATACTTTGTGTTTAAGCTGTATCTGACATAAGTGCAAAAAATAGTAGTATGAATCCTGAGACCTATTATTAGCATTCATTGTGATAAGACCTGAATAATATGTTATAGGAGAACAGAAAAGTCATCTAACATCAATACAGGTATAGTAATTAGAGGAAGAGGTATTATTTGAGGCCAATCATGTCAAATAAAGAATTTCTTGCCGGGCATGGTGGCGCACGCTTGTAATCCCAGCATTCGGGAGGCTGAGACCGGAGGATCCGGGTTCGCGGCCAGCCTCAGCTACCTAGTGAGGCACTCCGCAACTTAGTGAGACTCGGTTTCAAAATAAAGAATAAAAAAATAGGGCTGGGGGTGTAGCTCGGAGGTAGAATGCCCCTGAGTTCAACTCCTAGTACCGCAAAAAAAAAAAAAAAAAAAAAAAAAAAAGAATTTCTTAATGATACAAGAGGAAAATAATAACAAAGTAAAGAGTATACACAAAGACCTGGGAGTCCGAGTATAAAATGAATAATTTTAAAATAGCTAAAGAATTATTGGGGGTGGGAGCAATTTGGAGATTGAGAGTGAAGCAAAGCTTAAACTATGGTAGAGAGATGAGCTAGAGATATAGACAAATAAAAACAATGGAAGCTGTTTCTAGCACACAAAAATAGCTAATTATTTGATCTTGTTGATTGCAATAGTGAATGAAGAATGTGAAGCAAAGAAATGATCAGTTTGAATTTAAAACATATAATCCTGAAAAAAATATATATACATATATATGTATATACATATATACATATATATAATTCTGAAGCTGGTTGTGGTGGTGCATGCTTGTAATCCCAGTACTTGGGAGACTGAGCCCAGAGAATCCGGGTTCACGGCCAGCCTCAGCTACTTAGTGAGACCCTTCCCAACTTAGCGAGACCCTGTTTCAAAATAAAGAATAAAAAATATGGCTGGGAGTGTAGATTGAAGGTAGAATGCTCCTGGGTTCAATCCCCAGTACCACAAAAAAAAAATTATATATATATATATATATACATATGTATGTATATGTATGTTCTGGTGGGAGGTACAAACCTGGAGACAAGATCATTTAATTTAAAAATAGTCTCCTCAAAACCAAGTAACACAAAAGGTGACTGGCCAAATATATTGACTGGGAACAGAAATTTTCTGTAAATTATGCTGCCCATGTACTAGTCATAAACTGCAGCAAAATGGATTATTTCTCATTTTTATCTGCAGGTACATGGGGACATAATTTATTATGAATTACTTCAAATATATAAATAAGGTATGAATAAATATCAAACATTTTAAATTTAGAAAGCAAAAGTACAAATACAAAGTAATGTCAGGATGAAATTTTTGCTGATATCGGTAGTCCTTCCTAGCAGAATAAACACTGATGATTTTCATTTCTCATGCATATCATTTAACTTTGGTGCACATATATGTAAGTACAGAAAATAATATCTTTATTTAAAATGCTTTTTATAATATTTATGCATGTCATTACAGTTCCAATTCATTCATTTGTATTTCTATATAAAATTACAAATATATTTTTCTGTATAGAAATACACATTTTTGCAGAAATACACATTTTTCCACTGTATGTAAATTTAGTTTTTAATTTTTGTGTTTGAGTGGTTCAGATTGTTTATAAGCTCTCACTTTTTTTGTTGTTATTAGAGATTGAATCGATGGGCATTATACCTCCAAGCTACACCCTCCCCCTACCATTTTATTTACTTAAATATTTATTTATTTATTTATTTATTTGGTTATTTATTTACTTACTTATTACTTAAGAAGTGTCTTACTGAATTGCTGAGGCTAATCTTGAGCCTGTGATCTTCCTACCTCAGCTTCCCCAGTACTGTGATTCCACACCCAACTAAGTTTTCATATTTTAAAGCAGTGTTGCAGTGAATAATAATGTACATACTAAACAGCCAGATGCATTTGTCTTCAATGTATATGACAGCAGGTAGAATTTCTAGACCATAAAATTTGCCTATCACATTTTACTCTGTATGAACAAATTGCTTTCCAAAACATTTATAAAAAATCACTCTTCCTTGGACAGAATATAAATTAGTGATGCTCTGCAATTTTGACAGAAATTGGTATCATCAAATTTTTAGTGTTCATCAATCTCACATATGTAAAAGATTATGCCAATTTGTTGTTGATGCTCTGAAAACTTTATTTTTATTCAGCTCAGTCGAATGGATGTATCCACCAATATTTGGTGAGTGTGTATCAATCCATCAGTTCATCTCATTTTTCTTCCATGTTTGTGTATGTGAAAGCAGAAGTCCAAAGGCAACTTGATGGAGAATTCTTTCCAGCTATTATTCTTCTATTCACATAATAGCAAGTCAGATTCATGTTTTATTAAGAAAAATAAGAGTCTGATAGTGGCCAGTGAGCTCTGCCATTTATTTAATGGTAATATTTATTTTACAAATATCCATTTTAACCCATAAAAAAGTCAATCTATCCTCCTGCGAAGAGCAATATATGTTTTTTATGGTGGGCTTCAGATTAATATTTTGAGGCACAAGCATCAATCTGATTAAACAGAATGAAAAAGCAATGATGCAGAAACAGCAAGTTTCTGCATACAGATGGCATATTAGCTTGAATCTGGGATAATGGTAATGAGTGTGTTTATTTTTATATAAGATTTGCAGCTATCCTTATGAACATGGACATTTCTCTACTCAGCTTTATATTCTGAGGTTCTCTTTCTTTTTAATGATTTAATATTTACTTAGAACATTGCATTTTACTATTATCTTAGCATGTGGCTACTGCCCAGTAAATATTTGTGTGTGCATGTTTGTGTATGCTTGTATATGCATGCTGCAGATTTATTTTTATGCAAAGTATTATGAAAGTGTTTGGCTTTGTAATATCATACTTACTCAAAAGATATAAACATACATCAGCATCAGCAGTGGTTGTAAATTAGCCTAAGAGATAAGGAATAGAGAGGTAGAGGAGAAAGAGAATGCATATAGAATTGAAATGTCTTACCATCTGAGTTACATATGGAAAATAATTTAATATTTCAATAACTTGCTCTGCTGAAAATGAGAATGATATGACTTCACAAGTTCTATGATGAGCTTCTTCAGTGTCTTGTTCATGGATGATGTACTGTGGCTATTTAATTTTAGATGATATTATTTATAAGCAAACAATAAAGTCAAACAAAACTATGATTTCTGATAATATTTTTGAATGCAAAAGGGTCTATGTCCAATATAAGTTTATAAGTTACTTCTTTTAAAAGAAGCTTTGTAGATCCCAAGAATTTGCCTATTTTTCTTCTCCATGTAAATTTAGGCCAAAATTAAGTAATCATACAAGTGTATCCTGAAATATCCAAACAACTCCAGTATGTGCTCATGTAATTATGCTGGTCACATATACAGTTTATTTTTGCTTGTGTTGTATATAACTAACACTAATTTTTTTCACACAGACTTAAAAGAGAGCAGAATAGACTCATTATGGCTATGTGCTGAGTAATGGCTAAGTGATTTCATAAAGTTTGAAGTGTAGGAAGATACTTTTATAGGCATTTAAAAACAATGATAAAGTTTCACATAACATAAGCCAATATGGTAATATTGAACTGAAGTAATCTCAGTTATTGCCATGATCATATTTCTGAGCCAATTTTGATTTAATAATACAACTGAACTATTAGTTAAAAATGTAGTTTTATAAGAGTCAGTTTGAAGAAGGTCCCTGGTACCATATTCCAAATTTACAAAAGAAGCACATTGATCTTCATCTGGGGACAGTGCCCAAAGCTTTGAAGGTGCTGTCCTCATAGTCTTTCTCACAGAATTCACCTCCACTTTTCTTTCCAAAACCCCCTTGGCAGAATCTAGGCCTCCTTTACTGGAGGATTTGATAATAACTTGATGTAGGGCTGACTTCAAACACTGACTTTCCTGGTGTCATTTTTATGGTGGAAAAAACATGTTCCTACTTTCAAATAATTTAACTTTTGAACAAAAAGTTTCAAAATACTAATATACTCTTGGTTTGCATATTTAATAAAATATACTATTTGTATTCATTGTTTCAATTTTAAAAATGCTTTTTTACTGCTACCGTCATAGTAAACAAACATCGTAAAATAATTATTAGTAGATGCTTAATCTAGAGGAAAGGTTTGATGAGAAGCATTATATTTGCATGGTTCAAATTACTTTCTTTTTAAGCTTTCAAACTGTGGCGAGCATTGAGCATGTTTTAGATAATATAAAATGAAGTTTTTGTTAGGTAAATCCAGATTAATAAACTCACTTCAACTCACCTATTTACTGAATTTAAAATATGTATTGAACTGATTAGATGTATTAGCATTGATCTAACCACTATACATCAGGGATGTTCATATTTAATGCTTATTTTATAACTGAAGGACTTCCTCTTTATCTCCATCATCAAATGATTGACTATATAGTCTTTGGAGGAGGCATTGCATTGTTAAGGTATTTTTAAAAGTCTGCATTCTACATTTTTTAATTGGCAAGAGAAGATATAAACCTGAGGTAGTATATTGGTATGCATCAGTAAATTGTGAGGCAAAACAAAACTATGAATATTCATTCAACAAATAAGGTGATTCAAGCTGACTAGAGTAGTGAGAGCCTTGAATAAATATTGGGATAAAGACTTGATGTGGATATGCTCGTTTAGAATGTGTTAATGCCTTTGAGATCCCTGCAGTGATGACCGGAGAGAAGGGGTCAGTTCATATGAAGTGCTCAGCACAGTGTGAAAGGTGTCCAAAAGTGCATGCACCTTTCATTGTGTCTCCACACAGAAAATCCTATGCTAAAAGTGTCAGAAATCATTATCCACTTTGGTTCCAAAATAGTGTAGTTAAACAACACTTACCATGATGCATAATTCCAAATCACAGTATGTTCCCCATCAGTCTTCATGTGTACATATGACTGAAGATTAGTTATCAAGTATAAACACTGATACTTCCTGAACATTCACAGAGATGTTGGTGAGACTGTCATAACTAGATAAAATAATTAAGCAGTACAAAAATGTAACAGAAGACATACCATGAAAGCCATAATTACAATTTGTTTTCCATTTAGTTGTACAACCAGCATATTGTTTTTTGATTTCTCAGAAAGAAGTTTTCTGCTATGTTTAATTTGTGTTCTGTCAATGACCTTTCAATTTATGTCCTTAACTCATCACCTTTACATTCTCCTCCCTTTATTTCTATTCACCATTAATTCACTATAATACATTTATAATTTTACAAATTACATAAAATTATAGCTTGATGTATTTGACATTTTGTAGTGGCATTAAATATAAAGAATGTATCAAGTATCTTCTGGACTGTGTCATTAGTGATGATTCAGTCTAAACTTTTTTACACATACAGGATTGGCAGGCTAAACTTACTAATTTTTAATAGGAATAATCATGTCAATATTGCCTATGGCTATATAACTAACATAACATAACCATATTTAATATTTTATATAATATATGTGCATATATGATTTAAATTATTTTAATTCTAAGAGTTTTTAAATTATGTACATTTTTGCTTGTCCTCCTTTTCCCCTTTATTTACTTTAGGACTCTTTCTTACCCTCAATCCTAGAAAAGTCCCTTTCTCTGTTATACTGCATGTATATTTCCAAATCTTGTATTATAATTGTCCTCAGAGAAAATGACTATCCATATGCATTTCCCATGGGAAACCCCATCCTGTTTATGGTTATATATTCACATAGAAAATAATCAATAAAGAAAAATGACTTATGTAAATATAAAATAAAAATGTACTTCTCACTTAGTAGAAATCCTCAGCCATAGCTTTTAGAAGTGGAAGACAGAGGGTGGTTAAGAAAATAAAGGGACGTTCAATTATAAATTTTGTTGGATATGACCTTATGTATTTATTACAAAGTAAAATTCAAGGAAGGTTTATATATTTACATGGACACACAAAATCTGGACCCCAAAGAAAGTCAGTTACATATATAATATTAGCAGGATTATTACTGCTTTTATGTGTAAATATTTTAAAAAAAGATATAAAGAATAAAACAAATGTGTTAGCTTTGGTGAAGACTTGATACAGTGGTTCCACAATTCCACTGAAAACTATTATAAGTCAGCCCTACAGACACTTAAGGTGGGACCTTTCTTTCCCTCCCTCCTTCCCTCCCTCCCTTCTCTCTCTCTCTCTCTCTCTCTCTCTCTCTCTCTCTCTCTCTCTCTCTTTTGTACTCAGAGTTAAACTCATGGGCATTCTGCCTCCAAACTACACCTTCAACCCTTTTATATTTTTTAACTCTTTTGTTTTTGAAATAGGGTAGTGCTAGGTTGCTCAGAGTCTCCCATGAGGCTGTCCTCAAACCTATGATCTGCCTGTCTCAGTCTCCCAAGTACTGAGACTATAAGAGTGGGCCAGCTAAGGAGGCCTTTCTTAAATCTCACAGTCCATGCTTCCTTTTTAATGTCTAATAAGACAGAGAAATAATATTTTTATTCATACTTCCTTCAAGAATCTTGTGATTGGCTGATCCACAATGGCCTTGCCCTATGCAGTAGAAAATCATTACCCAATCTAAAAGAGTACATAGATGAATTTTCTCTCAGCTCCTGTACTTTCTAATGGAATTCATAGGTTAGAATTTCTTCACCTCCATAAGGCCTGCATCGGAAAAAGAAGTTGTGAGGAAAGAGAAGGGGAGCATGCGTACAATAAAATATTTCTACCAGAGGCACCATTTAGTAAGACTCATGCCATTTTGCCATGCCCACTTGTAGCAACGAAAGCACTTTCATTCATAAAAGGGATCTTTGTGTATTTTATAGTATGATATAATCCAGTTTACAGGAAGAGATAAAATGTCAGCAACCATCAAAATTGGTAACATTACAAATGAAAATTAAAAAATAAAAAAATAAAGGATTCCAGAGGGACAAAATACCTAGCCTAAAGCTACCCATCTATATGGCGGCATATTAGAAGATACACAAATTTATTGCCAGCCTTATACTCCTTACATCCATTACTACGTTTGAGAATTATGTAGATGCAGTGATTCTACGAAAGTTTTTCTGATATAAATGGTGAGAGCAAAAGTTCTTATATTCCCCCATTGCTGGTAGAAACTGGAGTTTAAAGGATAAATTGCTTTCATAATAGTTTCCTAGCTTGGAAACAGCCCTAAGTTCCCTAGTTCAGAGTACCACATTTAAAATAAGGAAGCCAGGTACATTTTCCAAAGAAATATAAACAAACATTAGGAAACATATTGCTTTGTATTTAGAAATTAGTTTTTGCTAATAGAAGATCCATTATAAAAACATACCACTCTTTTTTTCATATTTTTTTAGATTAACTAGTTTAAGGAAAAGCACTTTCCATTAAACTGCTTTCTTTAGTAACTGAGTGTAAGAGCATCAGTTTAGGAAAGGCATGCACTGTTTTAAATCACAAAGAATAGTTCTTTAATAAATGATTCTCTTGAGGAGTGATCCCCAACCTTTATGAAGTTGCCTAGAGATAATTTATCATAATTGGTCTGATTTTGTGATTTCCTCTACTCTAACTCTAAGGTCCAGGTGAATCTTTTTTTATTATTATTTTAAACTAGCAATTCTAGAATTTTCTGACTTTTCTCATATCTAAGCTTTGAAGACATTTGGATTTAGGACCTAATAGCTTGACATTTAATTGTTTCCAATTGACCTATTCCACTTTAGAGAAAATAAATTATATTTTCATCCAATCTAACAGCGCTGAGATGTGGATAATAAAACTTAGCATATGGTTAACCAACTAAAATCGGAGAAAAGTTTTCAGTAAAAAGATATGAATGAATATTTATTATGTGATAGATATTTTGAAATTTTGTGACTTGAAAGAAAAGAATAAATTCAATGAATTGTCAAAAAGTGAATGAGACATTCTTAGTCAATAAACTCGAAAATGTTTCATGGTTTTGGAAGCATGCATATGTTTACTTTTCAAAATGAGGAAATATAATCTACCTATAATAATGTGCATAAAATGTAAATGTAGACTTTAATGAATTATTGAAGAAAGAATACTTGAAAAGCAGCCTCCCTGGAGAAGAAATAGAATATTGTTGTCATCCCTGAAGCTTTACAAGTCTCTTAGCATCACAACTTTTTTCTCCTAATTTTTAAGTTCTAAGACCCATCTTATTTGTTACTTTTTCCAATAAATGTGAATGACTGATCACTAACAGTGTGCATCATTTTGTGCCTCTCTTCTTTTCTTTATGACTGTGAGAAAAAATTCCTGTCTTGGCTAACTGTAATTTGCTCATTTTTCTAATTATATAGAGGACACCACAATCACTGAGCATTATGAAACCCACCTGAAATCCCAGCTACTCCAGGGGCTGAGGGAGGAGGATTGCAAGTTTGAGGTCAGCCCAGGACAAGTTGGTTAGACCCAGTCTCAAAAAAAAAAAAATTAAAATTAAAAGGGAAGAGGATATAGCTAAGTGGTAGAATGCCACTGGGTTAAATCCTCAGTAGTGCGTGCACAGACAAAAAGTATATTATAATTTGTTTATCTATTTGAAAATCATTAAACATTTAGATTATTTCCAAATTCAGATCATCATAAACATTCAACATTCTTCTACATTTTCATGGAGCGTGTGTGTGTGTGTGTGTGTGTGTGTGTGCAATATCATATATTTTATACCTAGGAAAGGTTTTCTCAATTTTGGCACATCAGGTATTGGGTCCAATAGTTCTTTGTTCTCATGAGCTGTCCTGTGAATTGCAGGATGTTTAACTTTATTCCTGCCCTCTACTCACTGGGTGCCACTATCACCATGACCCCATCTTTCCATATTCATGAGCAATGGGATCTGCCTCCAGTTATTGACATATGTACCGGGAAGGGGGATGCCAACTGCCTCTAGGAGTATCTCTAACTCCTAGAATGCCTAACAGTGACCAAAGAGTATTTCTGATTTCCATATATAATAGTAAATATTTTTCAAATTCGAATTTTTATATGTTTACTTTAACCTGAGACTTTCTAGTATGCAAGCTTCTTATCAATACTTGGTGTATTTGCTTACAGCAGACTCAAATAACAGAAATATGTTTCTGTCTGTCTGTCTGTCTGTCTGTCTGTCTGTATGTATGTATGTATATATTTTCAGGTTCTGGAGGCTAAAAGGTCAAAATCAAGGAGCTGGCAGGTTTGGTTTCCTCTGAGCCTTCAGTCTGTGGCTTGCAGATGGCCTACTTGCTCTGCCTTCACCTGTCCACTCTTCTGTGCTTGCCCATCTCTGGTATTTCTTCCTCCTCATATAAGGACTCCATGTCTCTTAGATTAGTGCTCTGCTCTTATAACTTCATTGCCTCTTTAAATATACTACCTCCAAATAGCATCACCTTATTGTTTAGGGCTTTTACATAATCACTAAGGGATGTAGGGGCACAGTTAGTTCATACTTCTTAGTATTATCACTTGTCAATTTTTGCAATTCTGAGCATCTGTGTGCTATATTCTCTGAAGATGGATAAGGAGGTTGGCACCTTTCAAATGTCAATTGAAAATTCTCAATTTTGAAAGTTTCTGTGAATGTCTTTTTGTCAAATTTTATTTTAGTTGAGTCATTTTATTTCACATTGACTTTTTAGAGAGCTCTTTAAACACTTATGTTGTTGTTATTTATTTATTTATTTATTTATTTATTTATTGCGGTACTGGGGGTTGAACTCAGGGGGGATCTACCTCCAAGCTACACCCCCAGCCCTATTTTTTATTCTTTATTTTGAAACCGGGTCTCACTAAGTTGCGGAGTGCCTCACTAGGTAGCTGAGGCTGGCCTCGAACCCGGATCCTCTGGTCTCAGCCTCCTGAATGCTGGGATTACAAGCATGTGCCACCACGCCTGGCTTGTTATTTATTATTGTTGCAGATATATGATCCCATTTCAAGATGTAGTTTTTACTCCCTTAATAATGTAATTCTCTTACCAACTTAGCAAGACCCTGTTTCAAAATAAAAATAAAATACAGCTGAAGGTATAACTGGGAGATAGAATGACCCCTGGGCTCAATCCACAGTAACACACACACACACACACACACACACACACACACACAAAATAGTGTTATTGATGAATGAAAACTTTTGGTTTTAATGGAGTTATAATTATCATTTTTTTCATTCTGACTTGGGTTTGTGTATGAGGTACACGTTGTGAAGTTAGAGTCAAGTTTTAATTTTTCTTTATGGGTATTAAATTTGCACGTGTTATTTAGCTGTCCTTTCATAGTACTAGGTTGTGCCAAACTTTTTGTAAATCTAGTTGAAACCACTGAAATTGTTCTGTGTCTTACTGTAGATTAAATTTCAATCTCTTGGAGAGTATAACCTCTTTTTGACTGGCTTCAAGAGCAACATTTAGCACATACTGCTATGCAGAAGTATTTTAAGCAACACAATTAAGTGGGAAAATTTGATAAATTAATACGAGATTATTTCTTTCTACTTTACATGCTCAGCCTCTTAGCTCAGTGTTCTGTTTTATGTCAACAGAACAGGACAAGAGTTAAAATCCTAACAATTAGAAAAAGTATGGAAATTCCATCTTCAGACTAAAGATGAAATCATTACAGGTCAAGCTACATATCACAAAAGAGTTTATTTGAACAAATATCTGGAGAGCATATTATGTCAGATATTAACAAAGTAAACATCAACTAAGATAAATTTGACATTTATTAGGCACCTACTGTGTATCATTTTAATTCTTAATTGCATAGCTGCTGCTTCTTTTTTTCTTCATCCTCATAATAGCTCAGCAAGTTGTTAGGTCATGTTATTACCCTTATTTATCTTACAAGAAACTTGTGTGCCAAAGTTTCTCAGAGAGTCATTTAACCACCTTTCCATATGAATCTCTCATCCTCTTGCATGTCATTGAGATTAGTATTGACAAATTTGTATATGTACATGGTGTCTGTTGAGGTGTTTCCTTCACTGAATCTCCCTTCTCTCACCCGCATCCCTCCCTTAGGCCCTCTCCATCATTCCACTAGGATTTCTCTTCCTTTGTTTAGAGTCCCTCCTGTGTCCCAATTTCTCCCTAACTCCCACATATGATGGAAAACATCCGACCTTTCACTTTTTGTGACTCACTCATCTCACTTAGGATAATATTCTCCAGTTCCAGCCATTTCTCTGCAAATTACATGGCTTTGTTCTTCTTTATGATTGAGTAGAATTCCACTGGGTTTATGCTCTATAATTTTTTGATTTTATTTGTTTAATTTGTGCATTGTAATCATACATCTTTGTTAGGTACAAGCTGATAAAGGCATACATGCACACATTTCTCATTTAACTCTTTCACAATTCCCACCCTGTTCCCTCTCCCTCCCTTGAGTTCAGTTTAGTGATTGACTTTGATATATTTGTGAAAGTACATCATGTGCATTAAGTCAAATTCTTTGCTCACCTAAGATTTCTCCTTCTTCATCTGGGGTCCCTCTTATGCCCCATTTTCTCCCTAGCTTCCGCATATTAGGGAGAGCATATGATTTTTTTTTTTTTTTTTTACTTTTTGTGACTGGCTAATCTCACTTAACATAATGTTTTCCAGTTCCATACATTTCCCTGCAAATAACATGATTTTGTTCTTCTCCATGGCTGAGTAAAATTTTATTGTGTACATATCCCACTATGGGATACTCCATAATTTTATTATCCATTCATCAGACAGGATTTTTTTTAACTCCTAAGCTTATCATGATGGCAAATATTACACAAAATGTTTAAACTACCAAGCATTTCTGAAAATATTGTCTCATTTTTCCAATAATTTAATTGTAATGTGCGCATTTTCCCAAACTGTGCTGCTATCACAAACAACTCCTGAATCTATGTATCTCTATTTAAACTTATCGCCAACACAGTTTAGACTTCTCTTTGGGGCAGTCATCTTCTTTGCAGTAACCGTACAATGGAGCTGGCCTCACATTTTTTATTCCATTATCTCAAAGCATAACCACAGTAGGTAATGTCCATCAATTAAAATTACCTATTAAACAGTTTCTGATTTCAGTGTTAAAATATCCATCAATTACAATTGTATATGCAACTTAATAATTAATGCCACAGCATGATTATAAAGAATATTTTATAAAGGAGGATACATATAACTATGTCATGTAAAACTGTTAACAATGTGATCAAAATCAGAGATTTGGGTTGTCCTAAAATAATAAAAATGTCGCTTGTGTCCTGTATTTTGTGCTTGAAAACTAAAGAAAAAATGATAATATTTAATGATTTGACCCCATACATTTAAAAAAATGGCTGTTATGCCTAGCATTCATTAATTCTTAGGAAAGGTATAATAATATTTAATGATTTGACTCCATACATTAAAAAAAATGGCTGTTATGCCTAGCATTCATTAATTCTTAGGAAAGGTATACTATGTAGGGTTATGTTTACAGATTTCTACTTATGTTATATAATAATGACATCCATGAAGACCAGAATCATTAGACTAAGTTTCTACATGCTGGTTATGTAACAAACTAAATTGTATTGTAAGGCAAAGTTCAGCTAAACTGACATTCAGTATTTTATTTTTAAAATATTCTTAGAGTGGTAGTTACATAATATTATATTACTGATTTAGGTACACTTATTTTTATTCCAGAAGAGACAACTTATTTAAGATATGTAAATAGAATGTGCCAACATATGAAGCAATGATTTGAGAAATTACTTTGATAAAGAAAATATCATTTTAGTAAAATAAAATCTAACTGAGGAGGGAACCAATAGAATACTAATTCAAAAATTCCATTTCAGAACTCAGATCCAATATGCTTCAGAATTTAGAGTTTTGCTGATTTGAGAAAGGCAATAAGGTACAAAACTCTACAACCAAATACTTTTACATTTTTCTGAAAAAAATGAGAATATCCAATCTGTAAGTCATCCATAAAGAATATGTATATCCTTAAATCTGGGTTGGGAAAGTTTTTTGGGGGAAGGGGGAGTTTGTTTGTTCCCTTTTGTTGTTGTTGTTTTTTCAATCGTGAGTCAGGTCCAATCATATTTTAAAATTAAAAACAAAATGAAAACCTAAAATTCTGAGATATTTGGATTTGGGAATGATAAATAAAAATCACAGATCTGTACTAATAAGTTTTTAAAGGTTGCCTATTATGTACACAGCTAAAATCCTCCATCCTATTCTATAAGACATCACAGAAAATAGAGATCAATCCAGGTAGGCAGTGAGCTGGATTATCTACTGTGTCAGCCATCATCTCCTTTCCCTCCACTCTCCACATCTGAGACTTCCACTCCTCATTGAGAGGAGAACCTGGGCACTGCAGTTCTGGGCACTGCAATTCCCCAAATCCATTTCTTCTGCCTTTGAGATACAACCATGCACCATTCGGAATCTGGAAAGAAAGAAAGAAAGAGAAAGAAAGAAAGGAAGGAAGGAAGGAAGGAAGGAAGGAAGGAAGGAAGGAAGGAAGGAAGGAAGGAAGGAAGGAAGGAAGAAAGAGCATTATTCTGAGGCAATACCATGTAACTACATGGGAGAACAACAGAAGTTCACAGTGGTTTGCTGCTGGGCATTTGATGATCACACCCACTGCAGCCAAGTGAGATAGTCCAGGGGGTTCCTGCAGGATCAGGGAAGCATCTGTGTGAACACTGGACTGTAACTCCCTATCCTTAATGCTGCAGATAAAGATCCTTGGTGAGAAGTTCCCTGTGAATCGGGTTAAAATCTTTAAAACTGAAGTTCGTACAGTGACTTATTTTCCTGAGTGTATGCTGAGATGGTCAAGTACCCTCAACGCAGAGGAACCAGTTTTCCAGTGACCCCAAAGTGCTGCAATTTGTTATAATTGCCTCAAATTTTTTCAAAACAAATAGAATGCATATGTGCATATAATGAAATATATCAATAATAAATTTCTCCTTTTCTATGTCTGGCATTGTCTAGCCTGGTTAAACAAAAGCATGTCCATTGAGCTTTTCATGTATTGAGTGATTCTTTGCTGTGGGCTTGTGTTAGCATTCCAAATATATATCAAATATATTGTGGAATTTAAAATAAACAAGGAATTAATTGTTAGGATTGAAATTCTGCTTCACCAAGACACATTATTCATTATATGTTCATTATTTTTTTATGTTATCCATGTATTTAGTAACTAATCTACCTTCTTGTTATTGACCTTTATGACTAAGCCCTAATGAAATCCAAATCAGAGATTATCACTGTGTTTTTAGGTTTGGGGGTGGGGAGCTAACTTAATCATTTAAAAAGAGTGAAAGGCCAGGAATGAAAAAAAAATTATCTTATTTTTCCTACCATCTTTTGAATTTAGGTATTTATATAAATATGAACCTGCATTTGTTACCTACTTCTTTCCTCTGGAAAGATACTTCATGAAAGTGGATTGCTCTGGTTTCCAAAATGGGATTTTGTAAAGTAGAGTGTTCTCTTTTTTAGATAAATGCTTCCAATGTGATTAGCTGCTAATTTCAAGATTTGTGTTACTAAATATGTACTGGCTAATAAACCCATTCTGGAATGATATCTCAACAGACTATTTGGCAGGGGTACAATTGTTCACAGCTGCATGCAAGATGCCACTAAATGCAAAATGACATAACTGCTTATCTTTTGCATAGTGCTAACTACCTTCCCTCAAAAAATAAAACAAGGTGAAGCATATCTTCTGATTCCTCTCTGTTCAATTATTTTAGAAGAGGATAAGAATAGAAGTATGGATTTTAGCTGATGAAAATATATTACATATTACAGACTCATTAAAGAGACTGGAACATCTGGATATACACATATGTTTTGATTTTTATTCTTAATAGTTGGGAGCCATCCTCAGGTGATATTCAAGTATGTTCAAGTAAATTAATTTATCGAAAAAATGTTACACCCCTTTTCTTTGTGATAAATGTCAACTTCACAAGAATTAAAGATAGAATACTATAGTGATTCACACATACCCCTATCTATAGCAACCTAATTCATGATAGCCTAGGTGTCTATCAACAGATAAATGAATAAAGAAAATGTGGTATAAATACACACAATGGAGTTTTATTCCATCATAAAGAAAAACAAAATTATGCCATTTGCAGGGAAATGGATAGGACTGGAGAATATTATGCTTAAGTATGATCAGCCAGTCTTGGAAAGTTACGGTCATATGCTTTCTCTCATATGTGGAAAGTGGGTAGAAAATAGGAAAGAAAAGTGACTTCAATAAAATGAGGATAGAGGTCAATACAATATTGAAAGGAAATTGGGGGAGGGAGAGGAGGAGAGGAAAAAGGAGGATTGAAGATTGAGGACTGAAACAGACCAAGTATTGTTATGTTCATATATAAAGGTATCATATAAAGGTATCATAACCAATCTCACCAGTATATGTGGTAAGGGAGGAGGGGGGAAAAGCAGAATGGGGTACAGAGGAAACTGTACCGGGAGATAGTATGTGCATACATGAGTGTACCACTTTGAATCTCACTATGATGCATAATTACATTAAACTAATAATCTTATTAAAAGAAGTGGAAAAAGTAAAAATTAAAAAAAAATTTGACATGTGTAGTATTTTTACCACTATCTGTAATCAGTAAAGGATTTTTTATTCAGAAAATTTAATATTGGAGAGTTGGGCTATTTTGGCATATCTTTCCTTACTATCCCAAATTTATTTATTTGATATAATTGGATTGCTAGGTAATACTTGTTCAACTAGTTGAGTGGCATTTAATTCATGGCTTTCATGTTGCTTATGCTATAAAATATATACAAGAAATTCTCCTTGTGTTTGATATAGCATCAGATCTCTCTTGAATTTTGATACTCTAGCTATGTCTCCAGAATATCCATCTAACTGAGCTATTTACTCCACTTCTAAGATCATGAAGATTTATTCAAATGATCCAGCATAAGGTTTCACTTTTTGAAAAAAAAAAAAAGATTTCTATTTTTTGTAATGATTTAAATAACTTTCTCACTAATCTGGATGTTTGTTTTTTGTTTTTCAAATGTGTATTCTAATTTGTCTGTGAGGACATGATCTCTGTAGTGATTGACTTTGATATGATTGTGAAAGTACATCATATGCATTAGAGTTTTCCGCCTCCCCATCATCTTCAGTTGAGGATGAGCAAAGAAGGCTCCTTAGCTTTTAAAACCTACATGTTTTCTTTTCTCAAGTCACATATGTATTCTCTTACTTATCTGTAAATTTCACAGTAAAGCTTTAAAAAACATGGATTATTTTTCAATGGTAAAATTGTTTATATTATAGTATTTTTGTTTTATTTTGTTTTTAATTTCATATTAGAACTACAGATTATATTCCAAAAATTTTACTATAGCTTAAATCCTACTGAAAACTGGCTAGTACTCATTAAAATAAACTATAACCCAGTAACAAATGTCAAATATTTTATTGTCACTTTTATTCATGAACTTATTTCAAGGAACCAGATGGCTTTTGGAACCTAAGTCTTTTAAACATCTTTCAACCTTTTCATGACTGCTATTTTATCTAGAAGAAATGAATAGGTATTTCTACATGTCTTTATAAAGAATTTGTCCAAATTATGTAGTTGCCAATTTAAATAGCATGTAACACTTATGATATTAAATTATATCCTGTATTCTAAGCACATACTTTTTTTTTTTTCTGATAACTTGATCTGGTGTTTGTGGAAAAAATACAAAAAAAAAAAATAAAACTAATATATATTCCAATATTCTCAGGATAAATAATGTAAAATAAAATAAGATACTAAAATGTGCTGCTTTGTAATGCATTAAATTAACATAACAAATTAAGTAGGTGTTGGTTGGTGATAGTCAATAAATAGTGTTATTCTTACTGAATTTTCTTACTCTTTTCCAAAAATAAAATTAGTGTAGATTGCATCTTTAAAGATTATGGTAGTTAGCCGGGCGTGGTGGCACACGCTTGTAATCCCAGCATTCAGGAGGCTGAGACCGGAGGATCCAGGTTCGCGGCCAGCCTCAGCTACCTAGTGAGGCACTCTGCAACTTAGTGAGACTCGGTTTCAAAATAAAGAATAAAAAATAGGGCTGGGGGTATAGCTCGGAGGTAGAATGCCACTGAGTTCAATCCCCAGTACCACAAAAAAAAAAAAAAAAAAAAAAAAAAAAAAAAAAGATTATGGTAGTTAAAAACAATTTAGATTTTATGTTTTAAGTAATGGTATCAAATAAAAAGAAAGATAAAGAATGGTTATTTTCTGCCGGTAGCAAATGGTTTTACTGAGAAAACCATTTTTAAAAAGCAGTCGGTTATACAAAAATAATATTACTCAGGATTTAGTTTAAGTGAGCTTTTAAAATTATGCACAGATAAAGGAACAAAGATGGAATATTAGCAAATATAGAATTTATTAAATGTTTTTCCACATGAAAATATTGTTTTTCTTTAGCTCTTAAATATTCATAACTTGTTTTAAGTACAGAGCCAGAATAATGTATAATTATTCATTTCTTTTGCAAGCTAGGCATCATGGCTCCTGTGATTGTGACAGTGTACTCTTGAGAACATTTTTTTTTTTTATGGTCCTCCTGAACTTGGTATAAATCTCCTTTTTTCATTTGAAAATAAGAGTTCCTATAAAACCTAGTTTTTTTCTTATTTTATTTACTTTCATTTATATTTTTATATTTTATTTCTATTTTTATATACTTAGAATGAGAAAACTAGAATTTTGCAGACACAGAGTTAATGCCTTTATTTTGATTGATTTAAGGTTTACTTTTTTTTTTTTTCATTTTTTAAAGCCATAGAAGCTGGAAAAATGGAAATAGTACCATCTTAGTTTACATTCCAAATGTTACTTTTTTTTTTCTTTTTATTCTTACATATTATAAGATGAAGTGGAAAAAATATAAAATTTTTAAAAACTACTCTTTTTTTCCCACTTTTAAATTTATTTTTTATTGTAGTAATGCGTATATTGTAGCATACATCTTTGTTAAGTACAAGTTGTTAACAACATATTTGCACACAATTCTCATTTGACC